>JAODAL010019258.1:0-72572 GCA_025379985.1 Phyllomedusa bahiana
ACGGGGTAACAACAATTTAGAAACGATATAGCAGCACATATATCCTTTTATCTAACATTCTCGTTAAAAAAAAAAAAACATACATTTAATGTAAATCACAATGTGAATGTAAAGCTGAAAATAGGTTCAATGGTGCGGGGCTATGTGAAATAAGAAAACATTAGACCTGCGATTTGTTTTTGCTGGCAAAATATACCATGTCAAAATAAATTAAATGGTGAAGCTACAGCATTCAGATGTGCGACTACTGTAGTGTAATATATGCATTTGGTGGGAATTGCTATTTAAAGATGACAATGGCTTAGAAAGTGGAAATGGAAGCGGAGTAATCAATTTTAAGTTAGTAACAGGAGACATTGCACTTAGACGAATAACATTTATATTGATTATATACACACAAAACATAGTTCAAATACCTGTTTGCAGACAAAATCCAATACAATTTTGTCAACCTTGTTTTTTGCAAAATGATGAAGATGTTGTGACAAATGATCTTTTAACTTCACCATCATCTGCCATAGAAACAAAACATGATAATGACTCCTCTGTACACTGCATCAAAGTGCAGAGATACTGCATAGAAGCAAAATACATAAATATAGAAAGAATGGAAGGTGTTATTTTGGCCTTTAAAACATATGGCCTATACCAGTTTTAGATCTGTGGAAATCAGTTGTCTAAATGTGACCGTAGTGCATAGCCTCTTGATTGTTCCACTAGGTTTTACACTAGTCTGTATTTGCACAAGCAGTACTGTTTGCAGCAGGTATTGCAGCCGTGTACTATTAGCGAATAAAGCTTGCTTGGAAGTTTACTTGATCAATAAATGGTGTCACTTTTCTGCTTTCCCTTGCATCTGTCAAAGATTACTCTGGTTTAGCTATGAAGTAAAACAAGGAAGATCAGCGACATCTAGTGTGCTCTTCAGGAGGTGTGTTTTTTGGCATAGTACAGATCTAACTCTAGTCTTAGGTTAGGCATCACATAACATTAAAACTATATTGGTTAAATGACCATGTACTATACACAATCAACATATAGACAGTAAGGCTGCTTTCACACAGTGTTTTTGACACATTTTTTGCAGAAATACATAACAATTAATGCTGTGCATTTCTGCAAATGAAAAGTGCCAAAAACACTCTGTGTGAAAGCAGCCTAGGAATTATAAATAACTACTTTATATCTTAAGACATACCAGCCCCATTAAATCCTTCTGTAGATATTCTTCTTCTTGGTCTAATGGTACAGTTCTTCCATCTGCAGAAAAAGCCATGTACAAAATTAAAGACGTTTTCGAACTATTGTGTTCTATGTCACGAATGATGTATGGTGATGTATGCTTGGCCAGTCTTTACCATACTTTACTATTTACTATAGTCCATTGGATATATGGAACAGGGTGACTTTTCGTAGCCCTATTACCCACCTTATTGTAGAGTCTGTTTATATGCAGAAGTGGTACAAAATGTAATCAAGAGAAATAATAAAATTACTGTGCAAAAATCAATCATTGCTTTTGAATTGTGGTTCAACTGAAAAAACAAAATATCAATAAAACTGATGGGACATGGTAAACTAAGGTGTGTCCTGTAATTAGCATCACATGCGTCTTCCAGCTTCTAGTCAGTCAGTCTGCCTATTTAAAGAGTGAAAAGTAGTCATTGTGCTGTTTAGTTTCATGCTGCGTACCACACTGATCATGGACGAAAGGAAGCTAACCAGAGTTGTCTCAGGAGATTAGAAAATAAATATAGGCAAACATGTTTACGGTAAAGGCTTTAAGATCATCTCCAAACAGTTTGATGTTCTTGTTACTACAGTTACACAAATTATTTAGAATTTTATGGTCTACAGGACAGTAGCCAACCACCTGGATGTGGCCACAAGAAGAAAATTGTTGAAAAACTAGAGAGACTGATAATATGAATGGTAACCAAAGATCCCAGAAGAACTTCCAAAAGTATAACAGGTGAAAGACTTATTTGCCAAAATGCATATTGAAAAGCCAAAAAGCTTGTGAGATATTGCCCTTTGTGAATATATTGCTGATGTGACTTGCCAAAAAGCTCCAGTGTTTCTCATCTGTCCAGATTAAAAAATTCTAAAAAGAACATTATACGTACTGAGAGACATGGAGGAGGCTTGGTTATGTTTTGGTGTTCCTTTGCTGCATCTCGCCCCACTATCAAATGTGCCAAAGGCAAACTTAAAAGGGTGTTCCAAGAGTCCAAAAAACGTGTTCATCCAGAGCATGATAAAAATAGAAAAAAAGAATCACTCACATCCTGGACGCTCCCATTCCGTCCCGACAGCCATCCCATTTATCCTGGCCGTAGCTGTTAACATTCATGGTTCACGTGACAGGTGCAGCCAGTCACAGGCCACAACATTTCGTCACATCACTGATGGGGGTGGGGGTGTTGTGCTTGATTTTAAAATCCATTCATAATTCACTGATAGAATAATATATATGTGCAGTTTGCCACATTATACTAAGTATTTCTACTAATGGTTAAGGATTTAATTTTACCAAAGGCAAAATTGATAGCTAGGCAATTTGCACATCCTACCATTAGTTTTTTTTGGGTCAGTTGTGCCTTACATCAGTGCAGGGTATAATGACATTTTAACACTGTCAAGGCATTCTGGAGCAAAATGTGCTGTCTAGGATCAGAAAGCTTAGATTCAGTCCCAGGTCATGGGTCCTCCAACAAGATAATGACCCAAAACAAAAAGCTGAAAATATACAAGAATAGCAAAGAGAAAAGCAATGGACTATTCTAAAGTGGCTTTCTATGATCCCTGATCTAAATCTTATTGAAATCTTATCTCTGGAAGGAACTGAAACATGCAGTCTGAAGAAGGCACCTTCACACCTGTGACAAATGGAGCAGTTTGCTCACAAGGAGTCGGCCAAAATACTTGTGGACAGGAATAAAAGTCTCATTGGGAGTTACAGACAGGGCTGTGGAGTCGGAGTCGTGGAGTCGGTGGCTATTTTGCAGGAGTCAGAGTCAGAGTCGTCATAAAAGGGACCGACTCCGACTCCCAAAATATATAATAAGTTGGCCAGTTAGTTCGATGCAGTGCAAAGAGCAAGAGGAATTGGGTCTGGCCAGTGATACTGCTCCCATATCTTCAGCCTTATCACATGAGGAGTGTAATTGATGGACATGGAGCAGGCAAAGCGCTGCCCCAGGGGAAAGATTCGCCCCCAGGGCAAACAGATTTCAGCAAAATTTTTCACCTTTTTTTCAAAGAAGTAGAAGGGTTTAACCATTCATAAAAAACGGACTGTGGCTGAGGCAATTCCTTTATACCCGACATTGTTAGAGATGTTACCCCCTGTGGTTATCGTTTTGCCCCAACCCAAGTTAGTGTAGAAGGCCATTGTCTAGCCTGGAAAATAATGAGATCAGATGTGGGTCATGTATGCAGGATCTTGATGGAGGCAACACTATTTCCCCAGAACAAATTCAGAGACTTCACAAATGTTCCTGCAGTGTTTTGCATATTTACAATTTTTTTTGTCCTAAAGTCATGTCCATAAATATATTTTACACTGACAAGCAAAATGGTAACAATGGGTTTTAACTTGTGACTTTCAGGCTCCATATCTCACCATCCACTACGCTTTGTACATGAGGCTACTGTCATTTCATTTAAGTCATTTTACCTATCTTATACATAAATTTGACTTGCAAGTATTTTGCATCTGCTTAGTTTGTGTTTTGCTCCTAAAAATCAAAGTGTTAATTTTTATTTTTTTGTTAGTATTTGGTAAATCCACCTTTGGATTTCAATACTGCCCCGAATCCTTCTGGGGTCTGGATCAGATTCAAGCACATCTTGACCAAAATCTGATCCCAGGTTCTTCTTACACATTCCCAATGTTGTTGCGGACTGGGGCTTGGATACAAATACAGCTTTTTCTTCAACTCTGCCCAAAGTGTTCAAAAGATCAAAAACATTGTTACCCTTTTGCTTGTAAGTGTCTGTTTCTTCCTAAATAGCTTAATTATTGTATCATAAAGGGGATCAACAGCCTGGGTGTTACCATTTTACTAAAGTTTAAAATTATTACTTAAACCTTTCGACGCAACCGGTCGACGGGCGGCAGGTGGGGTCGTTGTCGGGCGTGGCCCGACGTCTTTTGACGTCGCTGCAGACTCGGGTTTGCGGCCCCCGGCGCGCGCTGCGCGGGGTGGGGCTGTGTACACCCCCCCATCCCAAGAATGTCCTGCAGCATCGGGGGCGGAAAACCTCCGAAACCCCGGCTTTAAAACCCGCAGGGCAATAAAAGGGTTTCCCTGCTCTGTGGGTGATCGGAACGCCTGCCCGACGGGGTCAGGGACCAGCTGAACAGCGTTGGGGACCAGAGTGGCCCCAAGCTTCTGTGTAAGAAGCCAGTGATTGGGACGCACTTTGTGCTGTCCAAACACTGCCGGCCCGGGAAAGTTTTAGCAGTATTGGGCTTTTAATGAATATGCTAAACATTAAATTTAAAAAAAAAAAATTTAAAAAAAGTTAAAACAGTTTCCCTTCATGGGGTCAAAAAAAAAGTCAAAAAACCATAAAAAAGTATAATAAAAAAAAATAACAAAAATAAATAATAAAAAAAAAAAAATATTTTAAAAAATAAATTTTAAAAAATTACAAACACAAAAAAAACCCAACATATTTGGTATCCCCCACGACCGAAAAACCCGTAAATTAATCTAACAATTTTTTTAAGTGGGGAATTTTGAATGGGGTAAAAAAAACAAAAAAAAAAAAAAATTTTGTAAAAAAAAAAAAATACTGCAATTTTTTATAAATTACTTAACTAATTCCCTTTAAAGTACAATTTTCTGAATAAAACGAGGCCTCATACAACGCTCATTGAAAAAATAAAAAAGTTTCAATGTTTAAACGCAAGGGCCAAAACTAAAAAAAATTTTCTGGTCATTTAAATACTTTTCAGGCGTTGGCTTAAGGGGTTAAAACTGCGCCATTATGAGGGGTAGGGGTCGGGTCGGAGTCGGGGGTTTTGGGGAAATTGAGGAGTCGGGTCGGGGCTTCGGTTTCCCCTCCCACGCCCTGTTACAGAAATCATTTGTTTGAGCAAAAATTTTAAAGTTTAAGTGAGTTTAACCACCATTTTTGTCCAGGCCCAATGCAGCTTTTGTTTTTAAAATGTTTCTGTTAAACCACAACTCAAGAGCTATGTTTGACTGTCAGTAAATTCATTATTGTTTTTTTCCTCTTTGGGAAGCGAGATAAATTTTCCCCTAGCCCACCCAGGCCTATTCCCCCACACCTTTCCCAAAGAAGAAGCATTAAATAGGATTGCCCAACAAAGTGAATGGCCCAAAAAGATTTACTAACATCAGGGGGGGCCCAAAAGAAATTCATGAACAAATGGAAAAAAAGTAATTGAGATCTATCAGTCTGGAAAAGGTTATAAAGTCATTGCTAAAGCTTTGCAACTCAAGAGAACTACAGTGAGACTGACTAGACAAAAGCTGAACTTTCTGGAAGGTGTAAGTCCCAATCATTGTCGGGGGGGTTGGGGCCCACCCTACCGTAATGAAAAATTACCGGCCTCTGGGCATAAAAACGCCATTTTTACCACATAATACAGTGTGCAAAAACAGAACGTATTGTTATACAATACCCAAGGGGGGTCACATTTGTCAGTCTAAAATATATAGACCAGGGTAAGTAGCTCCATCCACATCCCCCCCCCACTACCCCACATAAATACCCCCTCCACGTTTTTCCCCTCACCACCCGCCACCTCTAAAATAAACACCAGCAAAAAAGTAAAAGTCTAACCCTATCACAGGGTCAGATGTTTTCCCTCACTTTTTTCAAACAAGGACACATTGGGGGGCCTATACCGCCCGATATAAAATAAAACACCACCCTGAACACAAGAATCCAACACCAGCTCAGGGATAACCTACAACCCACCAAATTTGAGACCAAAAATAGAGGGAGGGGTGTTGGTCGGCAAGCCAAAAACCCCGACTCAGATCCTCAATTTTCCCCAAAACCCCATTCCTCTAATGGGATGTTTAATGAAACTTTACTGTAGTATAATTTTAACACAGGCGCTATAACCTTATGATACAAAAAAAGCATTTAGGAAACAGACACTGACAAGCAAAAGGGTAACAATGTTTTAATCTTTTGAACACTTGTGGATATAGTTGAAGAAAAAGCTGTATTTGTATCCATGTCAAGTCTGTACCAACATTGGGAATGTGTAGAAGAGACCTAGGATTGGATTTTAAACAATAAATGCTTGAATCTGATCCAAAGCCCAGATGGATTCAGGCAGTATTGAAAACCAAAAGGTGGATTTCCCAAATGCTAACAAAATAATACAAATGAACATTTTGATTTTTAGGAGCAAAACTATAACTAAGCAGATGCTAAATACTTGCAAGTCACATTTATGTATAAGAGGTAAGGTGACTGTATATGAAATTACAGTAGCCTCATGTACAAAGCTGTAGTGGATGGTGAGATATGGAGCCTGAAAGTCACAAGTTCAAACCATTGTTATCATTTTGCTTGTCAGTGTAAAATATATTTATTGGATATGACTTTAGGACACAAAAAAATTGTAAATATGCAAAACACTGCAGGAACATTTGTGAAGTCTCTGAATTTGTTCTGAGAAATAGTGTTGCCTCCATTAGATCCTGCATACATGACCCACATCTGATCTCATTATTTCCGGGCTAGACAACGGCCTCGCTACACTAACTTGGGTTGGGGGCAAAACGATAACCACAGGGGTAAAATCTCTAACAATGTCGGGGTATAAAGGAATTGCTTCAGCCACAGTCAGTTTTGATGAATGGTTGAACTCTTCTACTTCTTTGAAAGCAGGTGAAAAAATTTGCTGAAATTTGTTTGCCATGGGAGCAGAATCTTTTCCCCTTTCCCTGCTCCATGTCATCACTTACACTCCTCATGTGATAAGACTTTAGATATGGGAGCAGTAACACCGGCCGTACCCAACTCCTCTTGCTCTTTGCACTGCATCGAACTAACTGGACCAACTTATTATATATTTAGGGAGTCTGAGTCCGTCCCTTTTATGACGACTCCGACTCCTGCAAAATAGGCACCGACTCCGACTCCACAGCCCTGCATAGAGGTCAGACACCAGCTTAGGTATAACCTACAACACCACCATATAGAGACCACATAGAGGTCAGACACCAGCTCAGGTAGAACCTACAACACCACCATATAGAGACCACATAGAAGTCAGACACCAGCTCAGGTCTAACCGCAATACTGCATAGAGGCCCACATAGAGTAAACAGCAGCTCAGGTCACATCATGTTACAGTGAATACAGCACTGATCCAATATAGAAGTAAAATAACCCCTGACATCAGGGACTCACCGGAGATGTCATATCTGATGAGTCGTTCTCTTCTCTCATGAGTCGTTCTTATTCCCTTTTCTTCTGCATCCGTTCCACACCGCCATGATGACTTGTCCCGGCCACCACTCATCCCTGCAGAAATTACACACAAATATCTTCGAAGCCTCAATTTTCCAGCATCTCTTTACCTATTCCCACCTCTGTACAAACTTCCCAGGGGTGGGAGAGCAGGTACAAGCCATAATTTAGAGGTCGAGTATCCTAAGAGGTTGGAGGGTGGTGAGAGAACTAACCCCCTGGAGATAATGCTACAACTATGGGGTGCTGCCCTCTCATTTATATTACCAGGTAGGTAGGCAAGACTCTAGGTAGGTGGGCAAATAGGCAAGGCCCCAGGTAACTAGATAGGCCCTATTTAGGTAGGTAGACCTCAGCTGGATAAGTTAGTAGGCCAGCCCCAGGCAGGCTGGTGGGTACCTAGCTATGGGTGGGTAGGTAAATTGTCCCCAGATAGATAAGCAGGCCTCAGTTAGGAAAGTAGATAGGCTACAGTTAGGTTGGTGGACCCCAGTTAGGTAGGTGTTGGTTAGTCCCAATTAGTTAGGCTGTAGGTAGGTGGTTTCCCCTTTATATAGGCTGCAAGCAGTTAGGGACCCCCTTTAGGTAGTATACAGGCAGTTAAGGCTTCCCTTGAAGTAGTATACAGACAGTTAGGGCCTCCTTTAGGTATTATACAGACAGTTAGGGGGTCTCCTTTAGGTAGTATACAGGCAGTTAAGGCCTCCTTTAGGTACTATACAGGCAGTTAGGGGTCTCTTTTAGGTAGTATACAGGTAGTTAGGGCCTTCTTTAGCTAGTGTGCAGGAAGTCAGGGCCCCCCCTTTAGCTAGTATGCAGGAAGTCAGCCCCACCCCCCTTTAGCTAGTGTGCAGGAAGTCAGGGCCCCCCCTTCAGCTAGTGTGTAGGTAGTCCGGGCCCCCTTTAGGTAGAAAGGGCCCCCTTATGTAGTCAGGACCCCCTTGAGATAGCCAGGGCCCCCCTTGAGATAGCCAGGGCCCCCTTGAGATAGCCAGGGCCTCCCTTGAGATAGCCAGGGCCCCTGTAGATAGCCAGGGCCCCTGTAGATAGCCAGGGCCCCCCTTGAGGTAGCCAGGGCCCCTGTAGATAGTTTAAAAAACAAAACAACAAACAACCACTTACCTGGCTCCCGCTCCCGCCGCTCCGAGCTGCCGCCGGCTTCTACTGCGGCCCTGCATGATGTGACATCACCGCGCCGCCTACATCAGCAGTAGGGGCCGGCGCCCGGCAGGCTTAAAGACTAGTGTCTTAGGCCTGCCAGGACGGTCAGTGGAGCCAAGCGCGGGCGGTGCTCGGCTCCGCTGACACCACGCAGCCCCGGGAGTCAGGGACATTAGTCCCCGACTCCCGGGCCCGGTCTCTGAGCGCTCGGGACGCAGGGCCCGAGCATTCAGGGACCGGATGCGGCGGACGGGAGCGGGGCCCGGCGGCCCAGTCCGAACCTGGTCCCATTACATTTGGTGTAGAAGCAACACAGCATTTCAGAATCATACCAACAGTAAAACATGGTGGTAGTAGTGTGATGGTCTGGGGCTGTTTTGCTGCTTCAGGACCTGGAAGACTTGCTGTGATAAATGAAACCATGAATTCTGAATGTCATGCCATCTGTTTGTGACCTCAAGCTGAAGCACACTTGGGTTATGCAGCAGGACAATAATACAAATTACACCAGCAAGTCCACCTCTGAATAGCTTAAGAAAAACAAAATTAAGACTTAGGAGCAGCTTCCCAGTGGGCAGGGCTATAGCTGGGCCGCCTACTCTGCCCCTTGAAAAATTTATTTTTTATACAATAAGCTGGTGCTGCTATTACCTGTTCTACGGTATGCAGCGCCGCAGTTGAGGACTGCGACCGCCTGACGGGTTGAGGAGATGTTGGTGACCAGAAATGGGCTGGCAGGCTGAGAGCAGCAGTAGAGATAAGCCGCAGCCACTACAGAGAGTCGCCGCAATGGACTGCGACGCTCCGCAGTGGTTGTTGCTCACGCAGTAACAACTTATAAGTTACGAGAAAGCTGGGCAGCACCGTCTCACTTTACTAAGACACACACAGTGAGCTCATGGGAAGAGGGGGAGGGGAAAGCGGACAGCAGAGGCCAGGCTGCTCACAGTGCACAAAACAGAAGAGTGAACTTCCGCCTATCCAAGATGCCAGCTTCTGCGAGTTCTCCTTCATGGAAGATAGGTTTTAGCTTGACTATTTAAGGCCTTGCCACTTGCCAGCCTGGTAAGCAGGCAGAAAAAACCCAAGGGAGGCAGGTAAGTACCTCCCTCCCATGGGCCTTGCCAGCCTGCCTACCTACTTCCCTTGGGCATAACAAGCCAACCTCCCTTGTGCCTGGCCAGTCAGTCTGCCTACCTCTGAAATCAGGTGAAAATCACTAAGTGTGGCACGTATTTGTAACTGATTTCCCGACGGATTCACCATCCCCATTCATTATAGGTGGTGAATCCGTCGGGAAATAATTCACATGCACATTGTTTTTCCGGCTGTTTTGCGGCTGCAATCCGCGGCGGCAATCCGGAACGGAAATAAGTGTCGTCTGAACGACGACACACGTTTTTTCATTAATAATCAATGATAAAAACGGCCTTTTTTTTATTTGTTTGTAACTGATTTCATAACGGATTTGCGGCCATAAATACAGCTGCAAATCCGTTGCGAAATAAGCCGTGTGAACGAGGCCTAAACGTGCCTGGAGTTGTGTGGCATTCATTATTCGGTTCCTCAGAACATTGTTTACAATTAAGTAGTCATCAGTGTGTGATGTTGCCAAAGGACATCCACTCCTTTGACTTTCTGCGATTCTTCCACTCTCAAGCATTCGGTTTGAAGCGTTGCAATGGAGAGGTAATGTTGATCAATTGTAACATTGTGTCTTGGTCTCATGATGTCAAAATGTGAACAGCATGACGAGGAGGACTGTTTAAATCCCAATTCAAAATGATCCCCTAAATTTAGTGAGCGATTCAAGGACCAACACACCTGTTGTGAATTTTGCCATGCCCTAGTTAGACATCAGCAAGTTATGCAAAAAAGTACTAAAATACCGAACAGCTGGACATGTGCATTCTAGAGTTCAGAGATGGTCTCATTTAGTTCATTTAAAAAAAATTTCAAGAAACTTTATGTTCATACAGACAGTTCATACAAAAGCCAAATATCCCTAGCTTTTTGTGAATAGTGTCTGTGTGCACGAATATATATATATATCACCTTTTATAAGTGAAGCCACAGTGCTGTGCTGAATCTATTACATGATGGGCCAGATTCCTTTACTTACCATGCTTCCTTGTGTTTATGTTTCTAAGAACCCTGAAAAAATTTAACGAAAAGCTATCTTTATTAGCATGTAATAGGCAATATATAAGACTTATTGTACATGATCTGTTGGACTAAAAATAAATAAAATTGCATTACCTTTTCCACTGCCATTTTCAAAACTAGATATCTCACAAATTGAGTGTAAATTGCTGGGAAGAATTTTCACATAGGCACCTTTATGTGTATTTACATCAGATTGTAAGATTTTTAGCCATAAGCTTTTTGATTTAAAAAAAACAACAAAAAAACCCACATAACCCAAGAAGAGCCTGACATGATATTTGCATATAGCCTAAGTGTATATCTTCACATTCTCACGAGAACTAAAGAGAAGAGAGATGACAGTAATATGCTGTGATACTTGTTAAGGATCTATTGTACAGCTTATCCACCATGGTTTCCTTTTTCTCCTTCCAGGCACAAAAAGTACAACTTTTCATGCTGTTCCTTCAAACCATTGTTATGCCTGCACTGAATAAGCTGCCTTTCTTTTTAAAGAGAATATTTTGAATTTGAACTGGCAATCTAAATGCTAGCCCTAATGCAGCAAAGTTTCACTGCCAAGGACCTATGTAATATATTGTAAATATAAACGGGTTATAGCATTAAGGGCGCGTCCACAATGCACAGGACAAATACCGGCCGGATGGGAGGGGGGGGAGGGTTGCCGGCTTTTCTCCGCGATCAGCGGAGAACAGCCCTCCCACCTCCCATTGAGGTGTTCATATTCCGTCGGAAAACTGGACGGAAGAATGAGCATGCTCAATTTTTTTTGAGCGGCCCGCGGGCAAAAAACGCCCGAGACTGAAAACCCGTAGCAGTGGGGACTGCTGCACGGGTTTTCCACAGACACACAAATGTGCTCATTTTCGGCCGGTTTTTCAGGCGGTCTGAAAAACCGCAAACCGGCTGAAAATCCGGAAGAAAACCCCTCCCGTGGGGACATGCCCGAAGGGGTAAGTTAAAGATTAAAGGATTTCCGGACTGAGAAGCAAGGCGTTGTCCTCACACCTGACAATATTGGGATTTTTGTACTTAACATAAAATCCTTTTCTCGTCAGATTCATTGGGCGGGGGGGTGGGGGGGGGGGAACAGTACTTTGGGTATAGGCCCTTTTCCTAGGAGGCTGACACTAGGCAGTACCAAATGGGTGGGACCAGCCCTGTTGGACTGTAGCCCTCCTACTGACACCAGGCTACTCGGTTGGTACAGAAGCCGTAAAAAAAAAAAAAAAAAGACTATAAACCATAGCCGGAGTCCAAGGAAAAAACCTCAAATGGGAATAGGAAAAAGCCAATAAAAAAAAAATAAAAAAAAGGGAGGGACTTGTGTCCCCCAATGAATCAGACGAGAAAAGGACTTTAGGCAAGTACAAAAATCCTAATTTCTCGCCAATATCATTGGAGGACACAGCAACTTTGGACAACGAGAATGACAGGCACCCTCTCAGACTAGAGGTGTTTGAGCACTCCAGGCATCAGTGGCTAGGGAGGGAAGAGGTAAATCATAACAGCGCATCCACTGCGAGAGTCAGGGGATCCCAGGTCCTGGATACATACCTCGGGAGCTGGTGATTGAGGAAAAACGCAAACAGATTGACATCTGGCATGTCCCACCTCTGGCAGAGGTGGTGAAAAATCTCTGGTAGAAGGGCCCACTCCCGAGGATCGGCCGATGCTCGATTGAGATGAACGGCCAACCAGTTTTCCTCTCCTGGAATGAAAATGCTGACAAGATCAGAAGTGAATGCTCCGCCCAGTGAAGGATCCTTGAGGCCTCCAGAAAAGCCGCCCGACTCCTGGCACCACCCTGATGATTCAGATAGGCCACTGCCGTGGTGTTTTCAGACTGAATTCGAATTGGGCAACCCTGAATGAGGGGTGGCCAATGCAACAGCGCTAGAAAAATGGCCCTGAGTTCTAGCACATTGATGTGGAGGGTGGATTCTCTGAAGGACCAGGGACCACGAACTGTCCATGTGCCAAAGACAGTGCCCCACTCCGACGTGCTGGCATCTGTGGTGAAAATCAGCCATTGCAGGAGAAAAAAAAAAAAAAAAAGACTTCCCCTGATGGAGCACGGGGGAGACTAACCACCAGCTGAGGTCAATTCGGACCTGGGGTGAAAGGCACATAACTCAGTCCAAGGATATTAGAGAACCGTCCCAACGGGAAAGGATTGTTCACTACAGGAGGTGCGAATGAAAGTGCGTGAAGGACACTGCTTTGAAAGCAGCCACCATCCTGCCAAGAACTCGCATGCAAGTACGAAGAGTATATGGGGTGCGTTTCTGAAGTAAAGAAACGCCTGACCATAATCGTTGGATCTTTCCTTAATGTAAGAAACACTCTGGCCACCTGTGTATCGAGGATCATCCCCAAAAATTCCATCCTCTCAGACGGCGTCAGACAGGACTTGTAGAAGTTGACCCCCCCCCCAGTCCAGGGTGGTGCTGATGCTGTCCCCACAGGCGTCTCGAGACGGAGCCTTCACTAGAAGGTCATCCATATAAGGAATTGATGGTAATGCCCCTGATGCGCAGATTCGCCTTTATGGGCGGCTGCGAGGCCAAACGGCAAAGCCCTTAACTGGAAATGCCTTTAGCCTACTGCGAAACGCAGAAACCGCTGATAGGCCTGGGCAATTGGGACATGTAGATAAGCGTCTCCGATATCTATGGTGGCAAGAAAGTCGCTCTGCTCCAGAGATGCCAATACCGACCGGAGAGATTACATGCGGAAGCCGGGAACTCGTACATACCAGTTGAGCTCCTTGAGATCCAACACCGACTTTACTTAGCCGTCTTTTTTGGGGACTATAAAGAGATTTGAGTAAAAACCTTGGAAGTGCTTGGACTCGGTGACCAGCATGATTACCCCCTGAAGGAGGAGGACATGAATTGCCTGAAAGAACACTGCTGCTCGAGCCGGAGCGGTGAGCACCGAAAAACGCATCGGGAGCATGGACATGAAAAAATAAACTCAGCAGAGTGTCTGCTTCCTATGGCTTCCTATGGACACTAGGCTAAAACAGAGTAGGCCATCAGGGTGGATCCAACACGTTTAGTTCCGCCTAGTCAGCCTCCTAGGGCGAGGGCCTATACCCAAGGTGCTATGTCCTATTGAACCATTGATAGTGTCCAGTTAAAAGGGTCGTCTACTTTGTAACAATATCTAGCAAGCAGCTCCTAGGGCCCCAGTAGAATTAAAAAAAAGGTGTACTCCCCTTCCTTCAGTCCCAGTGCTGCATTTCTCTTCGGTGGTCATTCTTGAACGTCCAAATGGGGATATCACCTTTGCAGTTGTTATTTGGCTTCAGCAGTCACATCACTGTTCAGAAGTACAAGAAAGTAAACAGAAGACTGGAGAGAGACCGTGCTGGAAGCAGGGACCAGTGGAAGATGAGTATACTTTTTTTTTTTTTCTTGATAAGATCTCAGGAGCAGATTATTGAATTTTGTTATGACCCCTTTAAAGAGTCACAGCATTTTTGCATGCATATGGTGAGCAGGGAGGTTGCTTTATCTGGATTGTCCAATTGTCATTGTCCCACAGCTGTCTACACAGCCGACTGATGCTTATGCTACTTAAAGTTTTGTTGCTTTTCATTATTATTTGGGTTAGTGTTGTGTTCATAAAATCTTGAGTTAGGAACATGACAGTTCATTTTGAAGACCAGAGAAGATATTTCATCACCATACTGCTACTTTATCTTCAATTTTAAGAACGTTGACAGGGGTTGTTTCATATAAAAACTGTTTTTCTGTAGTGCTATTGTATATATATTGCTGTGTTCCATTGGCAATAACCTATTCCATAGCTCTGCATACAGAGCAATCACATTAGTTCCTGTCACTCTAAGGGCTTGCAACACACACACACACACGAATTTACGAATTCTTCAGATGTACTAGACATGGACAAATTTTCATATTATGAAATCTTTCAGTGGATAAAGAACCAAGTAATTATAGTTTAGCTTTATATAAAACTTGCACTCACTTTTTAGCATTGTCAAGTATATTCCGCTGATAAACATCATTTTTCTTTGCTATTGTATCCTGGTAATATAAAAATCAGAAATGTTATAAACCATTTAAAGTGATTGTTTTTACAAAGCATATCTTAATTACACGTTAATGGTGAATAGAATGGTGCACAATTCTAGAATTCTGAAGAAACGCAGGTTATACAATTCGCAGGCATTTAATTACATTGAGCTTGTTAAGGATTATATGAAAAAAACAGACTTTTTAATAGTTCAATATTTAAGAACTATAGTCCATTATTTGGGACTAAATGTAAATTTAATAAATAAAACTATTTGCTTGAGGTCTGTGACCCAGGACTAAACAGATAGCAGCTTTGAAGATTGAGCGCAAAGTGCATAAAGCACTTATTATAGGCTGTGGCATACACATTCAAATACATGATCTGGGTGAAGAGCACTGGAATTTCTGGCCTGGCCTTATAATCTAGTAGTAGTACAGTAGAACACTGTCAAATCACATTATTATAACCACCAGCTAATATCCAGTAACTGCTGTGTACAGCGTGGACATCAGCTAGACTAGCTGAAAAGACTCAAAGTCCTGGTAGGTTGTCACAGGAATCATGCTCCCTGCAGTGCTGGAAACTACAATCAAGGCGATCCCACAGACGCTTAACTGGATTCAATGAATTAGGGAACCATCAGGGGCATAACTAGAATTCACAGGGACCCATCACCTAATAAATTAATACAACAGCAAATGTAACAAAAAATGAAGGTATAAATAATACCTCCATATTCAGGAAACCCACATAGTAGTGCTGGAGAGCAAAAAGCCACCAACTATTTGTTCCTTACAAAAAGGAACCATGTTCCTGTACCCTAGTTGGGCCCGCTCAATCCCTGGGTCCCAAAGAAGCTGCTATGGCTATAGTTACGCCCATGGGAGCCATGATAGTACTTTAGTTGGAATAGCTCGACAACAAATTCAATGTTGTACATTTCTCTCCGTATAACATGCCACGTTGTCTTGCGGAAGATCCCATACGACCCAGGCAAGACAAATCAGCATGTATGGGTGAACATTATCTGCAAGGATAGATTGATCCTCAAATCGACTGGGACGGTCTTTCACATGGATGAGTGAACTAAAGAATGCCAAAAACACATTCTCCAGTTCATAACGCTGTCACCACCATCTTTTGTTTTTCGATGCCTCTAACCCGACATGCCAAAATCTATCCATTCGATGAAGCAGAAAATGTGACTTACCAGGGAAGACAACCCTTTTCCAATCAGTAGAGGTCCAATTCCAATACTGCTGAAGCACCTTCATTAGCAGAAGTGCAGTGGCCATCTGTCTGCTACAGAGCTCCATACGCAATACAGCTCGCTGTGGCAGCGAGTTGCTCTGCTGCAGCATGTCGGTCCACTCTTGTATACCTTCATACTGTTCAACTCTCACATCAATGGTATGTGGTGCTCCAGAGTTTCCACATGGCTAATTCACAAGGGTACCATTTCTCCACTCACAGTATGCTTTCACCACAGCAGCATGTGAACAGTCCAAAATGGCAGGGCTTCAGAAATACCGCCATCATTGGTCTGAGAGCCAATAACCATTTCTTTATACACAACTAACTTCAAAAGCAGAAAGTGGTCATAATAATGTGATTTGACTATGCAGGGTACAGGTGCCCTGATGCTGTCAACTGTGTAGCCATATCCTTAAAGTATAGGCCTTGTTTGCAGTACTGTATAAATCGATAATGATAAGCAGTGAATCCTTTTTCCATACACATTTGAGACATAACTTACCACTTCAGAAATCAGTCTGCCCCAACCCCTTCTCTGCACGTGGTTACTATACAGAAATTGATGCTGGGCCTGCTTCATGTATTCCAGTTCAGAATGAAATCTTTCCCAAAAGCCTTTAAATATTTCAGTCTGTTCAGAAACATTTCAAGGCAAGGTCAATGTAAAACACACATTCTGGTGTCCATTTATTCAATGTGCAAAAGCAACTTTGTCCTAAAGTGAATGTGTATATAGCCAAAGAGGTTACCGTTTTCCCACATAGTGTTACATATACAGTCAAGTATATATTTGGCTGTTCACATAAAACACTTCTAGATGTAAATGGACAGAGCCATGCACATGTACAGCCACCTGCCCATTCATTCCTCATTGGAATGCAATAGTCCATGCCTTCCTTCGTAGATAGGTTTACAAGTCGGGGGAATTCTACTTTACACATAGATACAAATCGCAGAAGTGGAGATGGACAACTATTAGAAATTTTTGGTAAATCTACCGGTATGCAAAAATGTCTAGTTCAGAGAACGTCTTGAGTTCTTGCAGAGTAGCCCCCATTATAAATAGTCTGCAGAGTACTGCACATGAATAGTGTTAAGTGCCCCAAACCATCCTATTTCTTACAATGACTCCACTATTTTAAATAAGATTTTTACCAAATTTACACCGTGTAACAAATAAAAAAAAAAAAAAAAAAAAAAAAGTTAGGTCTCTTTTTCTTTATCAATTTAGGGTGGAAAACATGTACCAAGATGCGGATTAGCTTTATAAATAGGGCTAATCCACACCCTAAAACGTGGTAAAATCTACATGAAATTAAAGTGAAAAACAAAGCAAAAATCAAAGGATATCCCCGAGATTACTGCTACAAGTTACATGGCATAACATGTTTTGCATTCCCGGAAAGCAATCCTGTGTGGCAGGTTTACACAGAGCATCAGAGACTGACCAGGCAATAACACTGGACACAATCAGGCAATGACACTGGACAAAATCAAATCAACTTACCTTCAGAATTGGCATATCGGTTATATCAGTTGTACAGGACACACCATCTATATCCTTGAAATAAAACAACCAAAAATGTTTTAATGGTTATAGACATCTGGTAATTGTATAACCAGGATTTCAAGTCAGACAGCTATGGAGATCTTAAAGGGGTTGTATCATTTCATTAAATGGCCTTCAGAATAAGTGGACAGTGAAAACAAGCAACTTTGCAATTGGATGTCATTAGCAAAGCCGTCTTGTTTTTACAGTATTCCTTATCTTCGTTTTCTGTAAACAAACTTCTCCAGTGCTGGTTGGATAGTCGGATCCCACCTCCTTGCATTTCATTAGCTGAGGGCTCTAATAATTTACATTCTGTTCTGCCCCTGGACGGATCTGTGCTCTGGATGGATTCAACTGTAGCAAACCTCCAGCTGTGAGAGATCAGTGCTGAGTTCATAGAAGACTGTTTAGACTGAATGCAGGCCTGTGGGTATGTAAACAGCTCTTACAAAATAAGACTGCATAGGGAGAGGACAGTGATATGTGGAGGAGGGTGGGGGGGGGGGGAGACACACTGGAGCCAGCATGAACAGTGAAGAAGGGATGAGGTCATCCCCTTCAGTTAAGAAACACCCAGCTGGGAGGGGAAGAAACGCCCCTGGATTTCAGGAAGTGAGAGCATCAAGCTTCAACAGAACAGCCCAACTGAAGAAGCGATACATCCCCTTTAACACTGTGATTGGGTGTTGAAATTGTTTTTACCTTGTGTTGTAGCAATTTACTTAAGGTAGCAGCAAGTAGGTGATATAGTAAAAGTTTTAATTTTGTGTGCAATATTAAATCACTGAAACTTATTCATATCAGACAAAAGTAAAATATACAGAATATGAGTTTTAGAGATCTTACCTGACTCCAAAATGGCACTGACGTGTAAGGCAACAGTTTTTCCAGGTAAACTGTTTCTAAGCTCATGTACCTATGCAAGGAAGCTAAAGTGCATAAAGAATTAATTGAGGATCATATAGTAGTGTTCTATATGTGCGTGCATTATAAAAATTTAATGCATACTTTTTTTTTTATTGTCATTATTACTCTACTATACCTATCTGCTCAACAGGACACAACAAACAAATTGTAAGTTGTGGGTTCTTTTTATGGCAGCTATGCTCCTATGTTTCATGGAAACCCAATTACCCTCCATTGCAAGTGTGCATATTGGATGCATGTTACACAAAAGTGTACAGTCCCCACAACTAACACAGTCCCTATGAAAAGGGAAGTACCATCTATTTAAAATGATCATTCACCTTGTAACAGTATAACTGCTTCATGTAAACAGAGGCCTGGTGGTTGCAGAATAAACTCAATTCTACAAATTTCAAATTCAAAACAAAAAATAATAATTAAGATATTATATCTTCATATTTTTAACCATTTACTGCCAGAGCCAGTTTTGGCCTCTCTGACAGAGCCCCATTTTTTAAATCTGGCATGTGTCACTTTATGTGAGAATAACTTTTTGACACTTTAACCTTTCCATGTGATTCAGAGACTGTTTTCTCGTGACACATTGTGCTTTAAGTTAGTAAGAAATTTTGGTCCAAAAAATGCTTGTTTATTTGTGAAAAATATCAAAGTATCGTGAAAAATGTGAAAATTTACCAATTTCAAACTTCAAAAATTTCTGCATGTAAGACATAGTTATTCCACTCAAAATAGTTTATAACTAGCATCTACCATATGTCTGCTGTAGGTTGACATCTTTTAGAAATTTAGTAGTAATTTTCAAGAAATTTTGCAATATACATTTTTTAGGGACCTGTTTTGTTCTAATGTGACTTCGATTGGCCTGTATGTTAGGTACCCCCATAGAGGACTTCATCTAAGAAAATACACCCCTTAAAGTATTCAAAACCGCATTTAGGAAGTTTATTAACCCATTAGGTGTTTCACAGGAATGAAAGCAAAGTGAAAAGTGAAATTTCAAAATTTCACTTTTTTTTTGCAGAATTTCAATTTTTATCCATTATTCACAAGAATACGGTAAATGTGATCAGGGAAATGCAACTTAATATTGATTCCCCAGATTCTACTGTGTTCACAGATATCCCATATGTGGCCCTAGAGCGCTATTGGGCTCAACCACAAGCCCCAGAATAGGAGGAGCACCTACTGGACTCTGGGGTCTCATTTTCATTACGATTTTATTTAGTCGCAATTTCAGGTTTGTGGACCCCCTAAGGTGCTAAAATTTAATAAACTCCCCTAAACAGACCCCATATTGGAAACTACACCACTATATCCAGGGGTGTAGTGAGTATATCAACCCCACAGGTGTTTCACAAATTTTTTTAGCATGAGGCTGTGAAAATGAAAAAAAATATATATTTTTTTTCAACAATCTGCAATTTTTTCCAAGTTCGGCAATACCCTACATGTGGGTGTAAACTGCTGTTTGGGCACATGTCAGGACATATAAGGGAGGGAGTGTTATTTGACTTTTGGAACGCAGATTTTGTTGGGGTCATGTCGCATTTGCAAAGCCCCAAAGTACCAGAACAGGTGAAACCTTCCAGAAGTCACCCCATTTTGGATTCAACCCCTCATGGATCTCATCTAGGGTGTATTGTGCATTTTGGGTGCACAGGTGTTCCATAGTTTTTTTTTTCAGCATTGGGCCATGAAAATGGGGGGGAGGGGGTGAAACGCAGTTCCGCCATTGGTTTTTGGGCTTCAATTTTACAGTGTTCGCCGTGCAGTGTAAATGACATGATAACTTTACTATGGGGGTCGGTACAATTGCAATGATATAAATTTTATATAGTTTTTTTATGTTTTATTACTTTACACAACAGAAATTAAAGAAAAATAGTGTTTTTATGTTGTCCTATTCAGATAGCCATAACTTTTTCATTTTTCTGTATACGGAGCGGATTATGGGCTTATTTTTTGCTGGATGAGTTGATGTTTTTATTAGTACCATTATGGGGTGCATATGATGCTTTTATCACTTTATATTAATTTTTGTGAGGCATTTTGAACAAAATACAGCATTCCTGGTAGCGTTTTTTATTTTTACAGCAGTCACCGTGCGGTATAAATGACGTGCTAGTTTTACTTAGCAGGTCGATACGATTACAGCAATACCCAATTTGTTGTTTTGTTATGTTTTACTGTTTTTACACAATAAAAACACTTTTATTCAAAAAGGAAAACACGTTTCTACATTGCCATAGTTTGAGAGCCATAACTTTTTTATTTTTCTGTGTATGGAGCTGTGTAGGGGCTTGTTTTTTTGTGGGATGAGTTGACATTTTTATTGGTATCATTTTTGGGGTTACAAGACTTTTTGATCAGTTTTAAATCCGCTTTTTGGAAGGCAGAGTGAGAAAAATATTGCAATCCTAGTAGTATTTTTTATTTTTAACAGCGCTTACCATGCAGTGTCCATGACCAGTTAGCTTTACTCTCTGGGTCGATATGATTACGGCGTTGCCCAATATATATAGTTTTTTATTTTGAAGCACTTTAAAAAAAAAGTGTTTTATTGTATAAAACAATATTTAAGCACCGTTATCTTCTGAGAGCCCTAACTTTTTTATTTTTCCCATATGCAGAGACGTGTAAGGACATTTTTTTTGCAGGATCAACCAATGTTTTAGTTGGTACAACTTTGCCATTTATATGAGTTTTTGATCGCTTTTTATTCCATGTTATGTGCTGCGGGATGAGGAAAAATTCGCAATTCTGTGACTTTTTTTTTTTTTTTACAGCGTTCACTGTACTTGATAATTAACGTGACAGATTTATAGGGTCGTTACGCAGGCGGCGATACCAAATATGCGGGCATGGTGACATCAGTGCTTTCAGAGAGCATCCGGGGAGTTGGGTAAGAAGATCATTTATTAGTGGCGCAGAGCGCCAATTCTGCGCCGATCGTAGGCAGGAGGAGCTCACTCCTCCTGCCTGCAGCTTCATTATCGCGACCATGACAGGTCACGCTAATGAAGCATTAACCACCCGCTGCCGGAGCTCACTCCAGACGCGGGTGATGCGGCATGAGACCAGCGGTAATTTACCGCTGGTCCCATGTTGTGATCATGTGGGGCTTGCTTGTAAGCCCGCACGATCGCCAGGATGTATGCATACGTCCATTTGCGGGAATGCACTTCCCCCCAGGACGTATGTATACATCCAATGTCGGGAAGGGGTTAAAGCCTTTACAACACTCTTTGAAGGCAAAAGTGTAGATATGATACGGTAAAAACCTGTGATGCGTCCGTGGAATTCACAATATTGTCATCTTTTGTACATTCATAGTAATCCATACATAGATATACAAACTTCACAGCCCTGGGAGTAGCTTTCTGCCAGGTGCAACATTTCAGAGGCCACACCTTCTTCCTCTAGCAGGTGTTCCACAGGCTACATCCTCCAAGGCAAGCATAGGTTGCCTGCTCCTCTTATATCTACTAATAAGTGGATCATGTGACCCAGACATTTTAACCATCTCATTATTATGTTTAATTCTATAGAATAGCCCTCAAATAGAAGACCTCTTTAACCCCTTAGGTATCAATGAATCTTACCCATGTATCCAGTATGCTTTGCGCTGAAGCAACTGGGATCTTACAATGTTATTATCTCTGCCCGTAACTTTCTCCACTTAGCACCATCGTAATCCACTCACTTGGTGCCGTGCTTCACAAAAATTACACACGTACCATCCAAATTTATATTTAAAGGATTCTTCCTCTAGTACTATCTAATGTTCCATTGATACAAACCTTAAAGTGGTCTGCTTGTCTGGCCCACATAGACTTTTCCACATTGGCACTTTAACACATATATCATTTTTTTACTTGCACAGGTAAAGAAACCTTTGACTGTAATATCAAAGCTTTATACACAACAGAATGTCTCTTTCCATTATTTGTTACATCAAAATACACACATATACAATCATTTTGCTTTTAAGGCAATTCTTTTCAAGGGGGAGCTGAGCTGCGCTTTTGAAACACACAGCGGCAATCCCTCATCTGAACGCCGCTGCGTGTTCGTCATAGCGAGCAGTGATAATCTCACTGCTAATTGTTTAGATCCGTCTTGAGGACCGACAGAGCGGACCCCAAGACGGATCCTAAAAGCGCTTGTAACACGGAGTGTTAACTCAGTGTGAACAATCCCTTTGATTAAAAAACAAAAACAAAACACTAAGGGCCACACGTATGAAAACTGTCTTGGTCTAAAAACTTTTTTTTTTTTTTTGATTGTATTTTTTCTTTTATTGATAAGTAAAATCAGAGAGGTCTAAAACTTTTTGTTGCCCATAGCAACCAATCAGAGCGCCTCTTTCATTTCATATAGGGCTCTGAAAAAATGAAGGGAGAACTCTGATTGGATGCTAGGGGCAACAAAGAAAGTCTTAGACCAAGACAGTTTTCATACATGTCCCCCTAAGAGTACATGAATATGCCAGTACCATATATCTTGATACATGATTTCAGCAGTATTAGCATACAACCATAAACCAACCCCAACCAATCCATCCATACCCACCAAACAAAGAGCAGTACTCATCATTATATTTAGCAACTTCTAATCAGGGACAGAAGTTACTTTGCCAAGAGTGTCTACTCCTTTTGTTCAACTAATAGTAGTAGGGGTGGACAATAATCCCATTCCTCACACCATTCCTGAATAATGTAGCAACAAGGAACAAGAAGACAAACCTGGGGAACTAAGCTAAGGGCTCGATATACCTTCATATTTTCTCAGAGCATTTCTTTTTAAGTATACCCCCCTCTCTAATCTGATGACATCATTTGTTGATGTACTTGGCTTTGCTCAGCGGAGAAGACTGGATCCATCTAAACGCAATTATCTTTCTGGCGATATGTAACATTCGGGAAATGACAATTCTTTGTTCCACATCAAATACTATATCTTCTGAATAGCAAAGTACATAGTGCAATGGGTCTAGGGGGATATAAATTTTATGAACTTTGCTAATTAACTGGATAACCTTTTTCCAGAACTTGCCCAATTCTCTGCACTCCAGTATCATGTGCAAAAGCTGTGCCGCTTCCATTTCACATCGTGGGCAACTGGAGTCTGACCTAATACTCCAGTTGAATAGCTGGAATGGAGTTTTATAAGCTCTTTGCAACAACATAAGCTGTGAAAATCTTTAGGCCTCACTTAATGACACGTCAGTCTCCCATTTCACTTTAATTGGAAGCTGTTGATTATAAGTGACTATACGCTCGCGAAATTAATCCCTTCGTGGACTGTGCTCACAAACTAAATTTATTAGGGGAGCAGATTTAATGGACAGATCTACTTGCAAAGCTTGACTCTAAACTGCATGCCTCAACTGCAAATATTAGTAAAAAACTTGGTGCGGGAAGTTAAACATTTCCAGCAGTTTCTGAACCATCTAAAATTTCCAACATTTCTGAACCATCTAAAATTTGGGATAACAAGACAATATCAACTGCATTCCATCTGTGAAAGTCAGTCAATTTGCAAATTTCTGGAAGTTTGTGATTGAACCATAGAGGGGTATATTTGTTAAATGGGGTATACCCCAAAAGATCCTTGCCTCTATCCCACACACCTTATACATTAGTTTCAGAGTAGGAAGATTTGAAGAATTCAATTCCGCTGTCTCAGCAAATTGGGGAGTTATGCAAAATGTAGAGGATCTGCGGCATATAAATCATTTTTATTGGATTTCCTCTACCTATAATTGATAAAGGCAGCGCACACCACGCATTTATTTTATAAGTCAATCTGTTACGTAGAGGGAGCACATTGTGGGCAATATAATATTGCAGGCAGGAAGTGATTATTATTCCTAAGTATTTGAACGATGTTACAATCTGTAGCGGAGATTCCTGACTTATATTTCCTTTAGGGAGAGGATCCAAAGGCAATAAGGTAGACTTGTCCCAATTAATTCTTAAAACCGACCAAACTCCTCTATGTAGGACATGATTGGTTCCAGAGAAGAAGTTACAGTCCCCATGAAAAGAATGTTCGAGAAATTCTCTCCTCCATAGTCCTATGTTTGAACACTGTAATGTCCCTTGTATTTCTGATAACACGAGCCAGGGGTTCGATGGCCAGGGCAAACAGAAGGGGGGATATGAGGCAACTCTGTCTGGTCCCTCTGTGCAAGGAGAATGCCTCTGACATCAAGCCATTAGCGCGTACTCAAGCCTGTGGTTCTGCATACAAAAGTTTAACGGCCGATAAGAAAGTTGGACCAAATCCCATTTTCCTCATGACAGCCCATGAGTACACCCATTCCACACTGTTAAAAGCTTTGAGAGCTTAACCTTTTAGCCAATACTTTTGCCCATAACTTAACATCAGTTGGAAGGAGCGAGATGGGGAGATAGGACCCTGGACTAGAAGCATCCTTATCGGTCTTAAATAACTGCTTCCCTCATTGAATATGGCAAGTGACCATCCTGGACCACTGCCTGAAAGACCTCTAGTAAACGCGATAACAAGGTTTCCTTGTGGAGCTTAAAAAATTCTGCTGGAAGATCATGCATTCCTGGGGCTTTTTCATTTGGTGCAAGCAACCTCATAGCCTTTAGTTGGATGTTTTATGGACTCAACTTTCATGATTGATCCACAGTTCTGACATACAAGGAAATGTCCCTACCCGTGTGGTATGGTATTTAACCAAGTCTGATGGTCTCTTTTTGGTCTTCTATCTGAGTGTATGATCAAGTGTCCTATTGAACGCAAGCAAACTTCACCGCAACAAATAGCATCTTATAAAAAATAAGGTGCTATTGATTTTAAGTCTTTTAAAGATCGGTGTATGACACACACCCCTCAGCTGTTTGCAAGGGCTCTGTGGAGCCGGAGACGAGTCAGCAGACGCCGAGCACATCGCATATTACTCTGTTTATGGATCTAAGAGATTTACAAATAAAGAAGGCTGTTTTATGTTGAATCATGGTGTAACTGGTTAGTTGCGGTGAACTTTGCTTGTAATGAGCCCGAGTTGCCGAGTGGAGATCCATGCAGCAAGCCGATGCTGAAGCCTGGGTCCTATTGAATCACTACCATCCTTAGGATGAGCACTACAAATGTGGCTTTTCTTTTGCATGTTGCTTATTTTGGCAGATTTAGTTTGCTATCCCCTTGTCCATTTTGGATATATGGATGTTTGAAAGAAAGATATTTATAATAGAAGGAGCAGGTACAATATACATCCAATTAATAACAGAGACCGTTTGCACATTAACCTACCATATAAATAAAATAAAGTTTGAATTTACTTTTTATGAAAACTTTTAAACGCAACATTGTCTCATAAGTATGGATAGAAAGCCCAAATTAGCACAGGTGGAGGAATGCAATGAAAACTCCACACTGATAAATATGAAAATGTTGTTCCAAAATTTGAAAAACAAAAATGAATGAAACAAAGCTGTGGTGGGATCACAATATAATATAGACATATGTAGTAAAAATTATTATACCGCGGCGACTAAGACTGAAGAAATATCCAAACTTCCCGTATCCAGAAGAATTTATGACAGTGGAACATGATTCTGAGTGATTGTTCTATACCCTTGATTAAGCTGATTACAACAACAGAGACTAAAAGATTGGAAGATCTGGGTAAGGAAGTACAGATATTCAAAGAAAAACGGATATGTATAAGGCTATGTGTACACGGCATAATTGCTGGGCGTAGTTACGCCCCACAATTACAGCGGGACTTCGGGAGCTCGCGCCGCCTCCCATAGACATTCATTACTAGTGGTGCGTATTCGCCGCGGCGTATTGTGAGAGCGGGGAGAGGAGGCGTAATCCATAGTTCTCTATGAGAACTGTGGATTACCAATGACTGGGACGTATCTCGGCCCGTATTTAGCGCGTAACTAGAGAAGCCTGGGCGCCATAGCAAACTTTTGGATGGGGGCCGCTACCCTCCCCTCATCCACCTCCCCGACCACGAACATTTACCAGGACATGCAGTTAGATAATGTAGATAATACAAGGGGCAAATACCTCACCATACATCTCACCATCACACTGCTACCAATCAAATCCACTATACCAAAACCAATATCACCAATAACGCTACTACATATGGTCCTGATTATACCGCCAGAACAAGAACACAAATTACCACACAAAGTGACTGAAGGATACTCCTACACTATTACTGATCAGTACACAAAGACCAATAGTACCGCCATATAGTGACCATATAGTGGTATATACTAGTGTACACAGGCTCTGCAGACTGTATATAACCACCATACAGTGACAATATAGTGGTAGAGTGTACACAGCCTGTGCAGATATATGTGATTAAAATGTAGTTACATCTTGTGACTCACAGGTGACTTTCCTTTTGTTCTGAATCTGGTCCAGACCACCATGATGACGTCTACCGACCACTTGTCCCTGGAGATTTAGACACAAATATCTTAGAATCCTAACTTTTCCAGCACCTCACTCCATGCCCCATTGGCTACATGGGGTCCATTTAGGCAGGCAGGGTTTAGGTAGCTATAGGGCCCCATATAGTCAGTCAAGCAGGGTTTGGGTAGAGTATAGGGCCCCATATAGATAGGCAGAGTTTAGGTAGCTATAGGGCCCCATATAGATAGGCAGGGTATAGGGGCCATATAGGTAGGAAGGCAGAGTTTAGGTAGCTATAGGGGCCATATATGTAGGCAGGCAGGGCTTAGGGTAGGCTATAGGGGCCCCATACAGGCAGGCAGGGCATAGGGTAGGCTATAGGGGCCCCATACAGGCAGGCAGGGCATAGGGTAGGCTATAGGGGCCCCATAGAGGCAGCCAGGGCATAGGGAAGGCTATAGGGGCCCCTTAGCGGCAGCCATGGCTTAAGGTAGGCCATAGGGGCCCCATACAGGCAGGCAGTGCATAGGATAGGCTATAGGTGGCATATATATATATAGCCAGCTAGGGCATAGGGTAGGCTATAGGGCCATGTATAGGCAGGCATGGCTTTAGGGAGGCTATATATAGACAGGCAGGGCTTTGAGGAGGCTATAGAGACTATATATAGGCAGGCAGGGCTTTAGGGAAGCTATAGGGGCTGTATATAGGCAGGCAGGGCTTTGGGGAGGTTATATATAGGCAGGCAGAGCTTTGGGGGGCTATAGGGGCTATATATAGGCAGGTAGGTCTATATGGGATAGATATAGGCAGGCAGGGCTATAGGGGTCATATATATAGAAAGGCAGGGCTATAGGGTCTAGATATAGGAAGGCAGGGCGTTAGAGGCTAGATACAGGCAGGCAGGGCCAATATATAGGCAGGTAGGGCTATAGGGGCTAGATATAGGAAGGCAGGGCTATAGGGGCCAATATATAGGCAGGCAGGGGGCTTCATTAATATGAAAAAAAAAATAAGAAATCAGTTAATATCCCGCAACAAGAGTGCTTTTAGAAACGAGGCACAAAGAAATCCAAAAAACAAACAACGAGGGAGGGGTGGGGGCACCCTAAGAAATCTACAAAATCCAAATCGGAGATAAATGCAGAAGGAACTATATAGATTGAGGACGATATGGTGATATTAAGGGCTTGTTCACATGGAGTTTTCACTCCGTGTTACAAGCGCTTTTTAGATCCATCTCGGGGACTGACAGGACAGACCCAGAGATGGATCTAAACAATTAGCAGTGAGATTATCACTACGGGCTATGAGGAAGACGCAGCGCCGTTCACATGAGAGAGCGCCGCTGCGTGTTTCACTCCTGCTTATCGCCTCCGTCTTAGAAAGACTTGCATGTCAATTCTTTCAAACACGGGCCATAGATGAGCTATGCAAACACGCAGCCGCACACTCTCATTTGAGCGGCGCTGCGTATTCCTCATAGCCCGTAGTGATAAACTCACTGCTAATTGTTTAGATCCGTCTCTGGGTCCGTCCTGTCGGTCCCCGAGACGGATCTAAAAAGCGCTCGTAACACAGAGTGAAAACTCCATGTGAACAAGCCCAAACACCTACTATCCTCACAGAGACACAAGTAGAAGTTCTCAAAAAAGAACTGAACTTTGTACCAACCATAAGTTGCAAACTTTACTAGATATTAATCGCTTTGCATGTTTACTAACAATAGAGAGATTTTTCTATGATAGAGATAGGGAACCCCGAGAATTGGAATATATACAGGTGTCTGATATTGAAAATATACAAAGGGAGGATTCAGAACAGTACAACCAACAATGTGGGGTTAATGAGTTCAAACAATTAACATTTGAGGAACAAATGGCTTTAAATATACTACAGGACCTTAGTGAAGAGCGTGGCATAGATAACAAAACAAAAGATAAAATCATACATAAAATGCCCAACTGTTATCCTATGAAAGCTAAAACACCTACTCTAGATGTGTTCCACAATGCCGTAGAAAGGGACCTTGCAAATGTAAAAAAAAAAAAATAAACAAATACAAGTACCTATCATAAATTGTCATCTGACCCAACAAAAGTAATTCAAAACAAGTTATATGAACTCATGGAAGAAGGATTAAAAATGGGGGCTATTAACCAAAAAGAATATCTACAAACACAAAACCCAGTTATACCCATTTTTTATGAAGACAATAAAATAGGTACTCAAACAACTTCTATCTACACAAAAAATTCATCAAAAGTAAAGTATTTTTTCTAGTACATACAGTGAGGATTATGAGAAGATTAAAAAAAAAAATTTTACAAAATCTTCCCATATTACGCCAAGATACTGTATTGGCTAACATTCTAGACAAAGGGGTCACGTGTAGCCAAAAGAGGTAAAACCATAGCTAATTATGTAGCCCCAAGCTATTTTACATCTATTGTTCCTAATACGTCTATTGTTTCCTTACCCGTGTGGAGAAAATCGGTGTAATATGTGCAAATTTTCTCATAAATGTAAAACTTTTAAAAATGTACATACTGGCAAGGAATACAAAAATCAAAACACATCATGCTATCTATATAATTGAATGCACTATTTGTCCAAAAAAATTATGTTGGCAGTAAAATCACAAAAGTGAAAAAAAGAATAGCGGAACATGTTATAGGCATAACACACGGATCATGTGTAGTTAGACACTTCTCGGAAATGCATGAAGGTAAACTTGATTCATTCCGCTTTTATGTCAGAGCATGTGGAGAGACCAAAAAGAGGTGGCAACTGGGTGAAACAAGCAAGGATTACAGAAGCTTTTTGGGTACTTGATTTACAAACCACATTTCCATTTGGTTTAAATTACAGAAACTATTTATTCATATCTCTCTCTCTCTCTCATATATATATATAATAATATATATATATATATATATATATATATATATATATATATATATATATAATATATATCAATATATAATGTAGATTATTTTCCCTTGTGCAAACACGGTTTGCCTTAGAGATATATTTGGATAAAATAATAGCTCAAATTGTCTGCATTTGCAGTTATGTTGTGTAGGGGATAGGGCTAATAGAGGTAGGATCATATGACACAGAAAATAAGGTGCTATTGCTTTCATGTCTTTTAAAGGTGGGTGTGTGACACACCCATCAGCTGTGAACAAGGGCTTTGTGAAACGCATCAGCGGACGCTGAGCACATGGCGTTTTACTCTGTTTATGGATGTAAGAGATTGACAAATAAAGGTGGCTGTTTTATGCTGGATCGTGGTGTAGCCATTTTGTTGCGCTGGACTTTGCTTGTGATGAGCCCGAGTTGCTGAACGGAGATCCGTTCAGCAAGCCGATGTTGAAGCCTGGGTCCTATTGAATCACTGCCATCCTAAGAGTGAGCACAACAAATGTGGCTTTTCTTTTGCATGTTGCCTATTGAACGCCCTTGTTTAAAAATACAACGGGGCCTATCTTTGAATAAATGGCCATATTTAGGGTCACTTCCCAATATATGCCAATGCTTTCTGACGGCTTTTTGGAGAATCGTAGAATGACGATCATCTGTTGTTTCAAAGACAAAATGATCAACATGGGGTGAGCAGACCAGTGAAGTTTCGTATCGACGAGCATCATTCTTTGATATGTACCTTCAGTTCCAGGATGTAAGATAGTAATATAGTAAGATAGGATCAGATAGTAAAACAGGAGGTATCCTCTAAATAAAAATTTAGAAAAACTACGGTCGCATGTCATTTTTGTGAAGCATGGCACAAAGTGAATTATGATGGTGCGTAGTGGAGGAAGTTCCAGGCAGAGATAGTCATATTGTAAGATCACAGCTGCTTCAGCGCAAAGCATATTGGATACATAGGTTAGATTAATCGATAACTAAAGGGTTAACTCCTTAACGACCACGCACCGCCTTTTGACGTCGGCTGGTGCAGGTCGTTCGTCTACAGCGACGTCTTTTGGCATCGTTGCAGACATAGGATTTTGTGGCTCCGGGCGCTGCAGCTGCGCTGAGATCGGGGCTGTACTACACAGCCCTGATCCCAGCGCAGCTCCTGCGACCACCGGGGGAACCTCCGCACCCCGGTGCTTTAACCCCTTGATTGCGACAGTTCATCACCGCAGCGCAATCAAAGGGTTTCCCTGCTCTGTCGGGTGATCGGAACACCCGGTGACCCAACAGAGTCCGGCGAACGGCTGCACACTCAGCCCTGGAGACGTCTGTGTAATAAGCCAGTGACCAGGACAGACTGTGTGCTGTCCTGATCACTGTATGTGTCATGAAATTGTGAATGTCCTCCAGCTCCTTCTTGTAAAAATTCTATACTTTATTTATGTAGTTTAAAATTCCATGACAAAAGTCTATAAACAGCCTACGCGTTTCGGGTTATGCACCCTTACTCATGGCACAATAACATACATATACACTCTAAATTTAAATATCCATGACAGGAAGTAACATTGGCTAACACGTCATATGGCAAAAAAATAAAAAAAGATCTGTTAAGAACAAAAAGACAAGCAATGATCAATAATGATACAAAAGATCGTTTCTATAATTCAAGCCAAATGGTACTCTGGCATTTAATTTAAAAATCCAAAAAGCTTCTCGTTTCAAAAGCAATTGTTTTAGATTACCCCCTCTAGAATTTAGTTTTACTTTTTCTATACCAAATAAAAAGAAAGATTAAATATCTCCATTGTGTGCAGTGAGAAAATGTCTAGATGCTCCAGATATATTTAAATGTCCCGTATTTCTAATATGTTGAAGGTGTTCATAAATTCTTTTTTTCAACTGTCTAATTGTATGTCCTACATAAATAAGGTCACATTCTTTACACTGGATAGCATAAACTACAGCCTCAGTTTTATACAGGATTGCAGACAATGGTATCCATTTCTTAATAACCAACCCGGCTCGTTCACGCCCCATTGGTCCCCCCAGCGCAGAAAGAACCTTCATTTACATTACCCGTAGTACTGCATTGTTATCACCTACCCCGTATTAGGGACCTCTCCCCAAAACCTATAAGCGTTAACCGCTTCATTTGAAAAAAGCACTGTCTAAATATTCAGTACTACATTTGTTACCTATACCTCTCCATAAACAGACCCTCCGTGGCGACAACATTGTGGCAAGGGATCGGCCTCTTCTAGGTATGTATTTTATCCCTTGTTCAATGATTTCTGAAGTAACATCATCTTGGCATAAGATAGGTAGATTTTTTTGTACTAATTTGATTATCTGTTTATATTGGTTACTATAAGGTGTAACGAATGTCAAAGGAAAAGGGTCCTTAATATATTTTTTTGGGGATCTCTTTTTCCTTAGTAATTGGTTTCTATCTTTGTCTGACACTAAACTCTTTGCTCTATCTATGCTCCATCTTGGATAGTTTCTTCTTTTTAAACGTTGCTCTATAATATAATTTTGCGTTTTCAGAACATCCAAGTCTGAACAGAGACGTTTAGCACGGGTGAACTCCCCCACAGGTATTGCTTTTAGTGTATGTTCTGGATGGCTACTCTTGGCATGTAAAACAGTGTTACCCGCAGTATCCTTCCTGTATAATGATGAGTAAACCTCATTATTCTTAATGTATAAGTATACATCTAAAAAATGTATACTGCGAGTATCATGGCAAAAAGTAAAACCTAAATTGAAATTATTATTATCGATGTAAAAAATAAATTTTTCTATATCCGAAACTGTTCCATCCCAAATCATCAAAATGTCATCAATAAATCTTCCAAAGTACTTTATTCTGCCAAAAAAGGGATTATTTGAAGAAAAAATGTAATTTTCCTCCCACCAAGCCATGTACAAATTGACTAAGGAGGGTGAAAATTTGGCCCCCATTGGGGCACCTTGTATCTGTAAATAGAATATTCCATTGAAAACAAAATAAATATGTTTCAACAGATATTCCACTACCTGCAGAATAAATTCTATAAATTCCTCTGAATATAGATTGTTTGCATAGAGGTGGTGAGCTAAAGCGGATATAGCAAGATGGTGTGGGATGGAAGAATAAAGGGAACACACGTCACATGTAAGCCAGGAAAAGCTACTACTCCAAGGGAATTTATTAAATGTATTGAGAACCTGTGTACTATCTTTGATGTAACTGGGAGTACACACCACAAGAGGTTGGAGGAGGTCATCTATCCACGCACAAACTTTCTCGTTTAAAGAGCCTATACCTGCTATTATTGGTCTCAAGGGTGGGGCGGTAGTAGATTTATGTATTTTAGGGAGTCCATGGAATACTGGTGTGATAGGATTCTCAACCATAAAGTGACTGTATTGTTTGTCATTCAGAATACCTAGATAAACTCCTTCCTTCAATAAATTCGATAGAATCTCCCGGTATTCCTCTGTTGGATTTCCCTTTAATTTTTTATAAGTATTGCTATCATCAAGTATCCGTAAAGCAGCTTCTCTATACATAGATTTATCCATGACTACCACTTTCCCACCCTTGTCCGCCATTTTTATGACAATGTTTTTTTTCCTCTGTTAATTTTTTTAAAGCTATTTTTTGTTTGTTGGATAAATTAGATCTGAAATTATTATTATTATTCGTACATTCCTGGTATAGCTCCCTCAAATCCTTTTCCATTTTGTGTAGGAAAATGTCAAAAGCCTCAGTACGTGTTCTAATCGGATAATAAGTAGGATTTGGTATGATGAAAGAAGCTTCACTGATACTATATTCCCTATCAGATCTGTTGTTTATTTCCAATGTTTTTAAATCTAATAGTATTTTTTGCTCCAAAAAAGATAATTCCCTATATTCACTATAATTCCCAGTATTGTTACTCTGTTTGTACTGTTTGTACATACTCTGATCTGGATTATAAAAATGTTTACGAATTGTTAGTGAACGTACAAATTTATTGACATCTAAGATGGTATTGAATAAATTTAAATTATTAGCTGGGACAAAACTTAACCCCAGACTCAACATTGACTGTTGTTCTGGGGTTAATGTAACAGAAGAGAGATTCAAAACATTGTCAAATACATTGTCAGATATATAATCAGGGTGTTCGGCTAACGCGTGCGTTTCTTCTGAGCTGTTCCTCTCCTCTGAGAGGTACCCCTTCCTCCGCTCCTTGTGTTTCTTCCCGGCCCTTCTAGTACTCCTTGTCCGTTTTTTGGATGATTATCTCGGTTTCCAAAACCGGAGGAATCAGAAACTCCTGATTGATTTTGTTCCTCAGAATGGTCTGTATCTACATCTGAAAGTCCCATGATGGTTTTCTCTAATGAATCAAAACTGACTTGTCGTTTGAAAGATCTATCATTATTTTTCAATATGGACCTCCGTGAATTATAGCGTGTTTCATCTGGATTTCTTTTTAAATAAACTCTGTCCATTTGATAGTCAGTTAAGTCCCTTTGGAATTTTGATTTTTTTATTTTAGTAATATTATCCTCCAACTTTCTGAGATTATTCTCTATTTTTTGCATGCCTTCTTTATATGAATTTGTCATTTCAAAACTTTTCAAATTTTGTTGGATTCCTTTATGTCATTTTTTATTTTAGACTATTTTTTATCCTCGAATTCAATTATTAATTTCATTAAATCAAGAGAACAGTTGGAGAGTACGTCGTTCCATTTATGTTGAAAGTCCTCAGGGTATGAGAATGTTGGTCGCTTGTTAATGCGCAATCCCCTGGGAATCATATTTTTATCAAGATACATACTAAGGGTTTCTGAGTCCCACCAGATTTTTATTTCTTGAGAAGCTAAATTCTCCAATGATTTCAACTGCAATTCGCAAGTGTGATCCTCTATATTAGTTGTGCTGTTCACATTAAATACATCCAAAAAGCGCTGGTTGCGGTGTGAGGCCCATTTGACATCGGGTATACCCAGTTTGCTATTGGTATCACTTCGCATACTGCTGGGGGATTCCGAATTCAGCAGTATTGCTGTAGCCCCAATCTGATCAGTCATGTTAGTTAAAGGTAAGTGCTGTACACCATCCCTGCTTCTGACCACTGTTTGTGATGAGGGAGTTAAATCCACTGCACATGGAAGACAGTCTCTAGCAGGAGAAGTCATATTATCATTTAAAGCAATTGCTTTTATCTTTATAAGAACACTGCTATTGTTCTTATTCATGCCAAGTAGTGTTTCCGTATAAAGCCACGTTTGGATAACAAGAAACGTATATTATAAAGAAAAATTTGAGTACCTTGGGGGAGCGTGAATCCAGTATTCCATATACAAGCAAACAAACAGCACCGCTTCATCCTCGATGTAGGTCTCCTTAGCACTTGATTAAAGCTGGGTGTGATCCCCAAGACGTGGCTGGAGCGAAGAGCACGGAGGTGGTCCAGTGATTCAAAAGGACTTTTTAGTATACTCTCATGAAATTGTGAATGTCCTCCAGCTCCTTCTTGTAAAAATTCTATACTTTATTTATGTAGTTTAAAATTCCATGACAAAAGTCTATAAACAACCTACGCGTTTCGGGTTATGCACCATTACTCATGGCACAATAACATACATATACACTCTAAATTTAAATATCCATGACAGCAAATGACATTGGCTAACACGTCATATGGCAAAAAAAAAAATAAAAAAGATCTGTTAAGAACAAAAAGACAAGCAATGATTAATAATGATACAAAAGATCGTTTCTATAATTCAAGCCAAATGGTACTCTGGCATTTAATTTAAAAATCCAAAAAGCTTCTCGTTTCAAAAGCAATTGTTTTAGATTACCCCCTCTAGAATTAAGTTTTACTTTTTCTATACCAAAGAAAAAGAAAGATGAAATATCTCCATTGTGTGCAGTGAGAAAATGTCTAGATGCTCCAGATATATTCAAATGTCCCGTGTTTCTAATATGTTGAAGGTGTTCATAAATTCTTTTTTTCAACTGTCTAATTGTATGTCCTACATAAATAAGGTCACATTCTTTACACTGGATAGCATAAACTACAGCCTCAGTATTACAGTTGATAAAAGTATCAATTTTATAACAGGGTTCACCTTGTCTAGCAGAGAACTCAGTTACATTACCCGTGTACTGGCACATGTTACAACATAAACCTCTACACCTAAAGTTACCTTTCAATGAAAGCCATGTATTACGGTAGTTACATTTGTATCCTCAAACAGACTTATTTATGTAGGACATACAATTAGACAGTTGAAAAAAAAGAATTTATGAACACCTTCAACATATTAGAAATACGGGACATTTAAATATATCTGGAGCATCTAGACATTTTCTCACTGCACACAATGGAGATATTTCATCTTTCTTTTTCTTTGGTATAGAAAAAGTAAAACTTAATTGTAGAGGGGGTAAGCTAAAACATTTGCTTTTGAAACGAGAAGCTTTTTGGATTTTTAAATTAAATGCCAGAGTACCATTTGGCTTGAATTATAGAAACAATCTATTGTATCATTATTAATCATTGCTTGTCTTTTTGTTCTTAACAGAATTTTATTTTTTAATTTTTTTTGCCATATGACGTGTTAGCCAATGTCATTTCCTGTCATGGATATTTAAATTTAGAGTGTATATGTATGTTATTGTGCCATGAGTAAGGGTGCATAACCCGAAACGCGTAGGCTGTTTATAGACTTTTGTCATGGAATTTTAAACTACATAAATAAAGTATAGAATTTTTACAAGAAGGAGCTGGAGGACATTCACAATTTCATGAGAGTATACTAAAAAGTCCTTTTGAATCACTGGACCGCCTCAGTGCTCTTCGCTCCAGCCACGTCTTGGGGATCACACCCAGCTTTAATCAAGTGCTAAGGAGACCTACATCGAGGGTGAAGCGGTGCTGTTTGTTTACTGTCTGTGTCAGACTGACACAGATTATAATTTTTTAGCATATATGAATATGCTAATACATTACTAAGTGTAAAAAAAAAAATGTAAAACAGTTCTCCATTGGTGGATTTTAAAAAAAATACAAAAACATAAAAAGTGTAAAAAGATTAATAAAAAAAATAAAATATAATTAAATATTTAATAAAAAATAATTGTGCCTATATTACACACAAAAAACCCTAAACAAATTAGGTATTCATACGACCGTAGTAACCTATAGAATTAATCTAACAAGTTATTAAGTGTGAAATGTGAATGGTGTAAAAAAAAATGTAAGAACATTTTTTTTTTTTTTAAGTTTCTGCAATTATTTATAAGTGAACTTAAACTATTCTCCCAAGTACAACATGTCTCGAATAAAACGAGGCCTCATACAACTGCGTCATTGAAAAAATAAAAAAGTTACAACTGTTGAAACGCAAGGAGGCAAAAACTAAAAAAATGTTCTGGTCATTAACTACTTTTCAGGCCTAGGTTTAAGAGGTTAAATGAGGTCTTCAATTTGAGGGCTTTTCTATAGTGTGTAACATGATAATGAGATGGTTAAAATGTCCCGGTCAAATGATCCACTTAATAGTAGATATAGGAGCAGTATGGTCATGCCTTCCTTAGAGGATATAGCCTATGGAACTCCTCTGGACGCACATACAGTTGAAGGCTTCTGTGGAGCAGAAAGCAAAGGCTCTGCTGAGAACTCCGGTGAGCCACAAACAGGCTTGCGGCTCGCCGAAGTACGCAGCACAGGTGGCGCGAGACTGTTATGTCGCCTGCGTAGCATGAGAACGTCACGTCGCCTACCAGGAGCAGCGATAGCTTCTGGAAGCAGAGGAAAGATGAGTTCGTTTATATTTTTAATTAGCCCATTAGACCTCTAAATCTGCTGGGGGACCAATAATCTGCCTATATACCTGCTGGGGACCTATAACCTGCCTATATACCTACTGGGGACACAGGGCCGTTCCTAGGCTAAATTGCACTCAGGGCGAAGTGAAGAAATTCCCCCCCTACCCCGCCCTCGTAAAATAATGCGCCACAAAGCTTCACCAGATAGTTGCCCCTGTAGCCATGTAATTCCCCCCTCTAAGCAGATAGTCGCCCCACCAGCGATAGTGGTTGGCACTGTGGCCATGGTAGTTGCCCCCCGTAGCCAATTTTCCCCTTGTAGCCAGTTTTGCCCCCTGTAGCTAAGGATAATAGCATAAAAAAACTCACTTACCTTTCCAGGATCCCTGCAGCGGCCAGGTCCCGGGAGCTGGGATACAGTTTAAGTGGCATGACGTCATCACACCGCTTACACTCCGCTCCCGGGGTCTCCTGGGCCGGACGGGAGATGAGACTGAGCGTCGCAGGGGGCGTGGTGAAAGCTGTGCGCCCCCTGCGACGCTGCTGTGTATGTATCAGTGCGCTGACTGAGCGCTGATACATACAGGGGAGGAGGCAGGAGGGGAGCGATCCGTTCTGCCTCCTCCCTGTGCCGGCAGCTGCACTAAGTGAGTGCAGCTGCTGGCTTTGACTCAGCACGGCTGTTTTACAACAGCCGTGCAGAGTCCAAGGCTAACCGCGGGGCGGGCGGCGCCCACCTCGGGTGAGGGGAGCCTCGGCGCCCCGGGTGATCGCCCGCCTCTAGGACCGGCCCTGTGGGGACATACAACCTGCCTATATACCCACTGGGGACATATAACCTACATACTGGGAAACATAAAAACTATATATTCACCTACTGGGGGACCCTATTACCTATGCTGGGGGTCCTATTACCTTTACTGGAGGACATATAACTTACTGAGGAACCCTATTACCTATACTAGGAAACATATAACTTACTTTGCTGTGAAGTCGATAACAGTCATTAAGCCTGTTGCTAAGGCCTCAAGTTGATTGATAAGAGCTTAGCAATCGACTCCGGGTTCTAATGTATGGACTACTAGGGATCTACAATAGATGACAATATTGTAAATTCTATGGACGGATCACAGGTTTTTACCATATTATATATACACATATTGTATATTTTTCCTTCAAAAAAGGTTGTAAAGGCTTTAAAAATATGAAGATAAAATATTATTGAGAGAAAACTAAATTTTTGGCTATGGGCTTGAATTTGAATTATGTGGGACGATAAGTAGTTGAAGAGAATCCAGCACAGGCCCAGCTGTGACACGCAGCAAAAAACATTTCGGTCATTTATTAATATTTCAGTAAACTCAATTCTATACATCTACTCTTATGCAGAGGGAGGCTCACTATTTTTGAACTTTCAATTAGAATACTGTAATAGTCAATTGGATAACTAAAGTTTGTCTTAGCCCCACCGCTCTTCTAGACTTTAGATGGTAAGCCCCTCACTAAGCTTAAGGGCATTCAGTCTCTTACTATCGGCTGGTTCCACTCACACTCCACACACTGAACCAAAGTGCTGACAACTCACTAGTATCACTTGGCGGATACACTCAGACTTTGCTGCTCAGCACCTTTTAGGCTCTCCAACCACTTCCCATCTCTGTCTCCAGCCTGCTGTTTTTTCTTACAGCAACTCACACAAGTCGTCCCTCAGAGACTATATGACATCACATAGCACAATTCCCATTCTGATGCAAAACTTTTCCTTTTAAGAGCTCTCCAGTCAGTGTTGCAGCGCAATGACAAGTGCTACAATGCTCTAGGTCTGTGCTGACTCGTGCTAATGCTTAGCGCCTTCTATTACAATTTGGCAGTAACTATGAGCACAATAAATTGTTAAAGCACAAACTGCTTACCAATAATGAACTCCTGTATGGGATCAAATGTAAGACATGTTGACAGGCTGTCACAGATCCATTCAATGATCTAAAAAAACAGAAAGCTGCTGGTTCAGAGCTACAGCACACAAGGATGTAGAACAAAAAGTAAAAAAAAAAAAAAAAACAGATTGAGTTCAAACTACAAGAGACGCGTCAAATCCCTTTCCTGGTTCAGCCTTAAAGTGGTTGTCTCACTACAAGGATTGCTTTTTATGTTAAAGATCTTTCAAAAACAAATCACTTTGCAATATGTGTCCATTAACAGTGTCCTACCTATTCTGAGATATCCCCTCTTGTATGGGCTCCATCAGCTCCTCAGGTCGCTATAGCTACAGACTGGTTTACTCTCTCATGATAGGCTGCCAGCATTGTTTGCTATAGCTTCAGCACTGTCTTCTACTGCAGCCTAGTAGAGGCCAGTAAACATGCCCCAGAATTCAAAATGAAAATAAAAAAACAGGACTGAGCTAAGATGAATCAATGTAGTGAGACAACCCCTTTAATAACACTAATGTAAAATACACCCATGTAAAAGCAATCTTGCACAAATTTTTATAACAATAAGACAGAGATTTAAAAATAATTCAATAAAGTAATTAATATTGATTACCTGCGTCTCCTGTTGTGGCTGAAGGTCCAGGTGTAGCAAAAAACAGTGTAGCACCGCCAAGCGCTCACAGTCTCGTCTACTTTCTCTCAGGAACTTTAAAAGTTGTGCTTTGTTTATAGACGCGGAGTACAGAATTCCTGTATGGCACTCTATTACATGAGTCTTCAGAACTGTCTGCAAGAGACAATTGCAGCACATGCCACTGATCCTCGCATCCTCTGCTAGAGAAAGGAATTAAATTTACTTCACAAAAAGGAAAAATTCACATAGAATTTTTTTCTTTGCATTGTTTCAATCTTCTGTTTGTCCTCCAGGAAATGTATGAATAAATAGACAAGTAGGGTTGTCATTTCTTTATTAAACGTCAGAATGAGTAAACATTATAGGAATGGGAATTTATTCATACATTTTCAGGAGGATAGTGTTCATATTCCCATAGTGTACACATTCTGACATTTCAAAAGAGAAATGACAACACAAGTTGTCTATTTATTCATATGTTTCAGTTGGAGCAATGGCATAATGCGGAAATCTAATTAAATAAGCATGTTATTCTGTCTGAAATACAAGCTGAACCATAACAGATCAGAAGAACTGGTAGGTTCTCTTCAAGTCAAGCACAACATATTCAGGAGTGTATACAGATTCCATTTAGCATTAAACATTCACTCTGTCACTTAAGATATAAACGTTACAAATTGTAGGCTTGTAGCATTCCATATGGAGTGAAAAATATTTTGAGCTTAAATCCAAAACACACGGACGGCAAAGCACCACGAACCTTCCTATGGCAGCTTGGCATCCTTACTTTACGTAAAGTGCTAATAGATCCCATCATCTTATAAAAGCTTCTAAAGCAAGTATTAAATGGTCAAGTACAAAGCCCATGACAATAAGAAGCAAAGTCTGACAGGAGTAAAAAAAGGACTCCATGTCACGGCTAGTGCAATTATCATACGCAACCTACACAAATGAAACCTAAATGATAAAATAAAAAATTAGATACTTATACTATTTTCTTAAATTAGACACCTAGGACTTTACACGAACGGGTGTATTGATTCACTTTTGCATCAAAGCATGTTGATTTGTAAAAACTGCATAACTGCCCCACACAAAAAAAAAAACAAGAAAAAAAACCCCCACAATCATGTTTGTGGCTAAACGCATGTCCAGAGGTGCACAATAAAAATAAATGTTGTTCATACACTGTGTGTACAATTATTAATCAAGTGCATATTTTGACCATGTCCCCGAGCGGGGAGAAAGAGACATGTCAATTACAAGCGGCGTGTACGCGCCGTGAACAATGACTGTCTATGGGGCCGGCGAGCTGCTGGCCCCCCGCCCCGCTGCATGGCAGCCGGCGTAATTGCTGGGCGAAATCCGTCCCTCAATTATGTCGGCAATAAGCCGTGTGAACCGGCCCTAAGCTGTCTAAACCTGAACACTTATTGAATGAAACATATCAGGTCATGTGTATTTGTGTAAGGAGGGAGATGTGGCCTAAGGAGATCAACACCATATATAAATGTATGTACAATTATTAGGCAGCTTGTTTTCTTCAGGCAAAATGGGGCAAAAAAAGGGATTAAACTGACTCAAAATTGTTAAGTCTTCCAGAGGGATGTAGCACTCTTAAAATTGCTTAGGTAATGGGGCATGATCACAGAACTATCAAATGTTTTGCTGCCAAAAGTTAGCAAGGTTGCAAAAAAAAAAAAAAAATATATCTGGTCTCACTACCTATATTGCATTACAGACATGCCTGGAAATTATAGTTACTTTGCAACATGATTAACAGCAATAGAGAAATGAGAGTGAAGTCAAAAGCAGCTGAGTGAAGTTACAGCAGCACTACGCCGCTTCATCTTTATAGCTGGTTGACCACTGTCAAGCAGACGTTGCTATCCTGAGTCTTCTATAACTTCCCAGAACCAAACCCGAGCCATAATATTGGATGTTGTGCATGCAATAAGAAACTTACCTGCTAAAAATAAATGGTAACACATCAACTCTGAATGTCTTGTGTTTATCAAATGTAGAACTTGGTTGGGCACATAAACCGCAACATAACTGCCTGGAAAAGAAAAAATAAAATACCTAATACAACCTGCAATATTTTCTATCTGGTGGTCTTTCCTTGTAAAACATTTTAGGTTCTATGTTTTTGGTTGTTTTTTAGCCCCCAAAATTTTCTAGGTGTGCTATATTCTATTACGCCTCAATTTTCTTTTTTCTCCCGCTTACAAAACAAGTGTAGAAGTGTGTTGTCATCTTCACATTACTATGTGATTTAACATATTGAAACACTGGATTTATACATTACACAAGTTATGGGAAAAAGGACACAAAAATGCACGTTACATAATAGATTTTTATTTATTTTATGAAAGCCAACAAAAATGCCTCAAATGAAACTGTGTGAAGCAAGCCTTAAAAGGGTAATGTTACAAAACATCCACCAATTACTACTCTGCTGTGCCAAGAACGCTAGTCCCTGCACTTTGGCTAACAGTAGTGGTCTCTGCACTCGAATTCATCAGAAAAATGCACAAACATGGTGTGAATATAACTTGATATAGATGATCTGTAGCTTATTAAGCAAAAGGGAACTTTCGTACGTCTTACCAATATTAATAAAAGATACTTTCTTCAGTTGCTTAGGGTCGGTCAAAGTGCTGACTTTAAAAGTCTTACTGTAACCTAAAAATACAAAGTAAGAAGCTAAAAAGTAAACACAACTTCAATCATTATTTTTAATTTCAAAATTTCCATTGATTAAATAAACTAGTTTAACTCCTGCTTGTCCAGAGCAAGATTTATAATGCATGCCCCGGCAAGTCTCATCTGTTCTTGATGCCATCAAACAGACATTTTGAAATGACAGATTTAAAAGCAGACATTGCAGACCCGACTTATTGCATATTTCTACATTTTTATTTTTTTAATCAGATCACTTTTATTGAAAGAAAACTTATCACATTGACAAAAACTTGCACAGAAATACAGATAGAGTATTGAAAAGTCATCATGCCTCTCTCAGAATATATATATATATTTAAGGAAATAATTATTTGATTGTTTGAAGTTTGCCCACTGACAAAGACATGAACATTCTATAATTTTAAGGGTAGGCTAATTTTAACATTGAGAGATAGACCATCCAAAATAAAATCCAGAGAATAACATTGTATTAATTACATAAATGTAATTGTATTTTGCTGAAAGAAATAAGTATTTGATCCCTTTGGAAAACAAGACAATACTTGGTGGCAAAGCCCCTGTTGGCAAGCCCAGAAGTCAGAAGTTTTTTGTAGTTGATGAGGTTTGAGCACGTCATGAGGAATTTTGCTCCACTCCTCTCTGCAGATCATCTCTAAATCATTAAGATTTTGAGGCTGTTGCTTGGCAACTTGGAGCTTCAACTCCCTCCATAAGTTTTCTATGGGATTAAGGCACAGGTGTCAAACTGCCGGCCCTCCAGCTGTTGGGAAACTACAACTCCCATCATGCATTTGTATAATCTATAACAGTGGGCATGATGGGAGTTGTAGTTTCCCAACAGCTGGAGGGCCGGCAGTTTGACACCCCTGGATTAAGGTCTGGAGACTGGCTAGGCCACTCCATGACCTTAATGTGCTTCTTTTTTAGCCACTCCTTTGTTGCCTTAGCTGTATGTTTTGGGTCATTGTCTTGCTGGAAGACCTAGCCACAACCCATTTTTAATGGTGGTCCCAGCTGCCTTGAGATCAACAACAAGTTCCCCCTGTGTAGTTTTAGGCCGATCTCTTACCTTACTCATAATCAAGGATACCCCACAAAATTAGATTTTGCATGGTGCCCCAGATCGATGTCGATTGATAGTCATTTTGTATGTCTTCCATTTTTCTACTATTGCACCAACAGTTGTCTTCCTCTCACCCAGCTTCTTACTTATGGTTTTGTAGCCCATTTCAGCTTTGTGCAGGTCTATGATCTTGTCCCTGACATACTTAGAAAGCCCTTTGGTATTGCCCATGTCTAACTGGTCTGTAGGGGCCAGAACTCTTAATGGTTGGTAGTGGATCAAATACTTATTTCTCTCAGCAAATTAATTTATATAATTTATACAATGTGATTTTCTGGATTTTATTTTGGAAATTCTATCTCTCAATATTAAAATTAACCTATCCTTAAGATTATAGACTGTTCATGTCTTTCTCAGTGGGCAAACTTACACAATCAGCAAGGGATCAAATAATTATTTCCTTCACTATATATATTTATTTATATTCCTTCACTACATATATATATTTATATTTACTTTCTTCAGAAGCAAGTTGAGCAATATGTCCCTGCTGTGTTTTTTTCAGCATTATCTACATAGAATATTTATTTGGTATGATGAATATCAAGTACTAAAATACTCCAGCAATTCCTTCTTTAATTTTCTCTTCTCCTTATATCCTAATCTGTTTCGCATGGCTATTACAACTGAAAATATCTAACAAAATGTTATATACAATTCCCAGGAAATCAAGTACTTCCCCATCCTGCTCTTCACTGCCCAGGGCCTTGCTATGAGAAAAGTTGCTGCAGCAGGAGCCTCTCTTTTGCTGTACCTACACAAGTTCTCAAAGATCTTCAAGTCTTGCCCCTTTACTAAGTTCCATCCCTCAGCCGTTCACTTGCAGAAAATGAATGAGATCAAGACAAAACTAATCCATGACTCCGCTGCAAGGTTTCGAGAATACTGGGTGACATGTACTGTGTCAATTACGCCACACTACTTGCGTTCATGCTTTAGACCACACTTCTTTTAGGGTTAGGACATATTTTAGTCACTTCTATGACTCAACAAGACGAAAGAAATGTGGGCTCTCTGAACGGGACATGGCTAGATGAGTAAGGGGCATGGTTTATTGTACAATAACAACAAAAAAAGTGCCGCAATTCATGGCACAGACTAGGTCAACTAATACATGGTGTAAACTTAGACTACACAGTCTCAAAAGGAGGTAAATTTATCAAGTGTATTCTAAGTCTGGAACATGTTAAAACCCAGGGCCATCTTTTCCATTGGGCACACTAGGCAGTTGCCCGGGGCTCCACAAGTATAGGGGCCCCAAGTGATGTATGTATGTCCCAGGAATACAAGAAACATACCCTGGATCCCTTAGTTGGCTTTGCTTATTTAACTGTTTGTGTGTTTTTAGGGTGTGCAAACAGTTAAAAACCATGGTGCAGAAGGGAACCAAAGGCACCCTTCCCTGCCAGACAGTCTTGTAGGCTGCAGGCTGCCTGTGCCCAGACATAAGTGGCATGATAATACGGGTGTGCTTTGGGGAGGGGGGGCTCGAGGCATGGCCAAATCTGATGTCATGTACGTGGGCAGGGCCGAAGCAGTGCTATGCCCAGGGGCCCATAATTCTGTTAACACGGCTCTGTTAAAACCATCTAGTCTAAGTTTACATGGGACAGTGCTAATAAATCTGCCCCAAAGTATCTGCAGTTCTTGCCAACAGTCAAATTTTATCATCTGTATATGTTAGAATTTATTTGCGGTTACTTGGAGGTTTCAATAGTACATTACTGTACAGTTTAGTTTGAGATATTTGAGCAATTCTGTGGGCTATTATAAACACTAAGCCAGAAATCTAAACCACACTTATGAATGTCTGATTTCTAATATGGCAAATAAAGGTGTAAATTATACATTCTTACTTTATGGGTGCTTATTTGTATTTGTGTACTTGCCTCTATGGCAATTTTTTGCAGTAAGCAGCTCAGTGGGTAGCAATGTTGCATTTCAATACTGGGGTGTATATCCCATTGGGAACATTCCCAATTTCTTTACAGTGCAATCAACTATGCTGTCATTATATAAACAGGAAATATGATGCTCACAGTATCGGGTATTGTGTTTTATTGAACTATGTGTTAAATTCTACACTGGAGTAGGTGGTTATTCCAATCCATTTATATGCAAAATTGGCTCTGTGATTAACCGATCTTAATCTGCCTAATCCATATATTAGTGATTAAAACTTCACTATATAAATCCTGCCCTATTGACATTATTGAAGTACGCAAAAAAGTCAAAATCAGCAATGAAAAAAGTAAAGGGTTAACATGATTAAATATAACATTAAATACCTTTATGTAAAAAAGCAACTGTATAAGTAAATTCCTGCAAAACTTTTGGAGACCTATAATAAAAAAGACACAAACCACCTACAAAAAAAACAAAACATAAAAATGTGTTAATACTTCAAGTACTTCTAAAGTTGCACATTAAGTTAAAGACAATTACCTTCAGTACTACAGCTTGTGTAAATTTGTGGCTTTCTTCGGCTTTCAACTTAAAGAGAACATGTCACATAGTTTTTGCCCCCCTGGCAGAGGACAGACCAAGCTAGTGTCAGACATGCTGTTTCCAGCGCTGTGTCCCTTATTCTATAAGATGCTGTAGTTTTCGTGTATTTAATGCTCAAATCTGCAGTTTTCAGCCAGAACAGTCATTCGAAGTGTCCTTCAGAGTGTCCGTTTTTTTCAAACCCCGCCCACCTGAGGTTTGCGCCACCCACCTCAACTGACAAACCTATTACTTTGAATAGGTAGAAACACGTGAATAACTGTCAGTGGGCGGAGCTAGCCTTTGGTGGGTGGAGCTAACACCTGCCCATGAATAAGATTTGAGGGATAAATGCTCTAGAACTGCTGCATCTTACAGAATAAGGGGCACAGTGCTGGGAACAGCAGGTCTGACACTAGCTTGTGCTGCCCTCAGCAAGGGGGGCACAACCTATGTGACAGGTTCCCTTTAAGCAGACTTCGTCAGCTTGTGCACACACTTCACGTTTGTCCCACTAGCAAACATAACCACAAGCTGAACATGTTTACGGCTACACGGTTGTGTATGTCTTGGTAACTTTTAGCAGGTTTGCCAACACTTTTAACTAGTGTCCAAAAGGTGCAGTACATCATGCTACAGGTAAGAGAGTGCTGCAGCACACTGTAGTACAGTACCACGACTTCCCATGCTAGTGAGGCACTACTTGAAAGGCACTATTTGACTCCCACTACAGTAGTATGGTGTTTTGTTTTTTTTAATCGCATCTTGGAAGGTGAGTGCATGAATTTTTGCCACAAATGGCCATGGATTTGGATGTGGCTATAAGCAGCCTGGTTTTAACAGGAAAAACATTTTTTAAATGAGCAGCATGGTGGCTCAGTGGTTAGTGCTGAGTCGTGGGTTCAATCCCACCAAGGACAACATCTGCACAAAGATTTTATGTTCTCACCATACCTGCATTGGTGTCCTCTGGGTACTCCAACTTCCCCCACACTCCAAAAAATACTGATAGGTTAAGCTAGAATTTAGACAGTGAGCCTCAATAGGGACAGGTAGCAATATTAATGACCATCACTCTACAGTGCTGTGGGAAAAGAGCTGAGGAGCTCATCAGCACACTCTATTGGATGTAGTTATCCTCAGTTCACATGTAGCTTGCAGGAGCCTAGCAATATGAAAGGGATTTGAGCCAAACTAGTTAAGTTCAACTACAGACAGCTGTTTCGGGGTATTTGCCCCTCGTCAGTCTTTTCCTATAAGCCATTGCTTTATGCAAAACAGTCAGTGAGGTCTGAATGGCAAGTAAACCCTCACACCGACCAATTTTTTGGTTCCTCTCCTCAAGTAGAGATTTTCCCCTTTCTACAGTGCTGTGGAATATACAGCTATGTCTACACAGCATACGTTAAAATGCCGTCCAAAATCAGACGGCATTTTAACATCGCTGGACCACGGTTTTTGGACGGAATCTGGTGGATTTTAAAACCGACTGGAAAAAAATCCATGCTGGTTTACATTCACCAATGAAAAACCCATTCAGATTAGCTAGATCTTCTAGTCAATTGCATATATTGCAAATTAGCACACTCTGTGGCAGATCAAGTTGAAAATATTGTAACCTAAGACCGTTGTTACTCGAGAGTACAAAATTTATTTAGGCATCAACATGCCATTTTGTCAAACCTATTGGTTGTAAATAGACAAGAATTATGACAAAGGTTTATTTTACTTTTTTTTTTTTTAAATCATAAACCTCCCAAACCTTTAACATACCTGCTTTATTTGTAAACACCTGCAGGTTTTGAGACACCATTCCTCCCCTTCCTTCAGTGGGATCATATCCCAAATTGACCAGACTATAACAAAACACAATACATGATAAACCAAAAGATCCCACAAATGTTATTAGCAATAAATAGATAAATAAAAAAATTTCAAGAAAAAGACTTTTACTATACTTGCCTCACACCTTCGTCAGCTACAGAGATTTCAAGCGGTATTTCAAGCTTTAAGAAGAATACGTAAAAAGTATTGCAGTTAGTGTAGTGTCAAAGATTTAATTGTACAAACCTTCCATGTATGAAAGTTTGTCGTTCTATGAAAACCGGGACCCTTAATTACTCACTGACTGTCCTTTGACTAGAAGCATCTGGGTGGTGGCGGTTTATGTCTGCAGGGATATTGTGGGACATCAGTGCAGAGAGCACAGCTGTATACTAATTTTATAGCTGTGTGGGTGGAGAGCCGGCTCTCAATAAGCAATGTATACACAGACAGGCAGAAAGGTAGTGCAAGAGATATATATTCTGGCTGGTATATTAGTCCCAGTTACAGGGGAAATCACAGACACACAAACAGACACACACACACACACTATATAAAGAGACACATATGCATGTTTTTCTCATCATCTAACATAAAATCAGAATAAACCTTACTTTTTTAGGTCAATTAGGATTACCACAATTATTTATATTTGCCAAATGCCAGAATGAGAGAGAATTTTTAAGGCATTTTTATTATTTTCTGAAGTCACAAGTTTACAAACACCTTTAAACAATCCGGGACAGCCCATATGAAGATGTCATGTCTTTGGAAGCTTCTGATTATTGGCAACATCTGAGTTAGAGACACATCTGTGGATGTATTTTAACCCCTTAAGGACCCGGCGTTTTTTTTGGGGTGACACGTTCGTTTTTCCCTCCTCGCCTTCTGAAAGCCATAACCTTTATTTTTCCACCTATATAGACACATGAGGGCTTTTATTTTTGCGGGACAAGATGTACTTTCTAATGGTGTTATTCACTATACTATAGATTATACTGGGAAACCGCAAAAAAAATTCCAAGTGGGACAATTGTGAAAAAAAAATGTATTTTCGCCATGTTTGTGGGGGTTTTGCTTTTACGGCGTTCAATCTTCGGTAAATATAATGTGTTATCTGTATTCTTCAGGTTGTTACGCATCCGGCAATACCAAACATGTAGGGTTTCTGTTATGTTTTGGTACCGTGAAAAAATTCCAAACATTTTCTATTTTTGAAATTTGCGCCACGGCGCCATTTTGTGCGACCAATAACTTTTTTGTACTAACACCTACGGACGTCAGTGAGGGGGAATTTTTTTGCGGGCTGAAGTGTACTATTTATCGCTAGCAGTTTGGAATGCATGCGACTTTTTTGATCATTTTTATTCCATTTTTTGAGCGACGTAAAAGGACCAAAAAACGCAATTTTGGCGTTTTGAATTTTTTTTCTTCTATGGTGTTCAGCGTGCAGGATAAATGATGTTATAATTTTATAGATCGGACTTTTTCAGACGTGGCGATACCAAATATGTGTAACTTTTTATTATTTTATTTTTTTTTTATTTGTAAAATGGCAAAAGGGGGGTGATTTGAAACTTTTAATACTTTTTTTTTTTTTGTACTTTAAAACTTTATTATTTTTTTTTTTACTGAACATTGAGGCCACCTGTGGTACTTGACCACTAGGTGGCGCGATTGTTAATACAACCTAATGCATTGCATAGGCAATGCATTATGGTGTACAAAGATGGCGGTTTTCCCCACTTCCTGTCTGCGGACGGAAGTGGGACAAACCGGCCAGGGTAAGTGACGGGAGCGGCACCGATCGTCGTTAATCAGACGTCGCGGCCATCTTTGCCGCGGCGCCTGATGGGTAAAACAGCGCCAGCGATTTGCCGCTAACAACCGGCGGCTGTGCGCGGGGGGGGGGGGGGGGGGGTGGGCCGTCCCCCTGCAAAGCCCCTTAGCGGCCCTGGGACGTACTGATACGCCCAAGGTCGTTAAGGGGTTAAAGCACACCAGAAAAACACTGCTCCTGTGTATATCATCATCGGAAAGTCTAAAGAAATCAGCCAAGATATCAGGAAGAGAATTGTAGACTTGCACAAGTCTGGATCATCCTTGGGGGTAATTTCCAGATATCTAAAGATGCCTTGTTCATCTGTACAAACAATTATACGCAGGCACAAACAAGATGGGGATGTCCAGCCATCATACCGCTCAGGGAGATGAACGCGCTTTGGTCCAACATGTGCATATCAAACCAAGAACAAAAGCAAAAGACCTTGTGAAGATGCTGGCGGAAACTGGTAAGATTGTGTCATTATCCACAGTGAAACGAGTACTGTACCAACATGGGCTGAAAGGCCACTAAGCCAGGAAGAAGCCATTGCTCCAAAAGAAACGTAAAAAAGCCAGATTAATGTTTGCAAATGCACACAGAGACAAAGACCTACATTTTTGGAGACATGTCCTGTGGTCTGACGAAAGTAAAATTGAACTGTTCGGCCATAATGACCATCGTTACGTTTGGAGAAAAAAAGGGAGAAGCTTGGAAGCCTAAGAACACCATCACAACTGGTGCATTTCACAAAACAGATGGTATCATGAGGAAAGAAGATTATGTGGTAATACTGAAGCAACATTTCAAGACATCAGCCTGGTAGTTAAAGCTTGGGCAGAAAGGAGTCTTTCAAATGTACAATGACCTGAAGCATACTGCCAAACTGGTTACATAGTGGCTTAGGGATAACCAAGTCAATGTTTTGGAGTGGCCATCACCCAGCCCTGATCTCAGTCCTAGTGAACATTTATGGGCCCCACTGAACAAGCAAGTGCGAGCAAGTTGACCTGCAAACCTGGCTCAGTTACACCAGTTCTGTCAGGAGGACTGGGCCAAAATTCCGACCAACTATTGTGAGAAGCTTGTGGAAGGATCCAAAATGTTTGACCCAAGTCATACAGATTAAGGGCAAAGCTACCAAATACTAATGAAATGTATGGAAACTTTTGACTTTGCATAAAGTAATAAAAACACCCTAAACATTTATCCCACTCTCATTATTCCAGCATTTGGCAAATATAAATAATTTTGGTAATTCTAATTAACCTAAAACGGGTAAGGTTTATTCTGATTTCATTTCACATAGTGAGAAAAATATGCATACATGTCTTTTTATATAGTGTATGGAAACTTCTGGTTTCAAATACACACACACACAGTATGCGAAACAAAGTAGTAATATTTTCTGTGTGTTTTTTGTTAAACTAAATACAGCCAAAGTGCCACTGTTAGCCCTGCCCCATACAATCCGAAATTGTTATATTACCAATATAGAAATGACTATGATGGAAAACTGACAAAATTACAAAACTTAATTTTTTATTGGTAAAAGAGCCACTATAACTTTATTTTTTCTTATTTTTTTACTCAAAAAAAACGCACTAAGGGGGACATGTATGAAACCTGACTTGCACTACGACTTTCTTTGGTGCCCACAGCAACCAATCAATCAGAGCGCCCGTTTCATTCTTTCAGAGCACTAGATGAAATGTAAGGGGAACTCTGATTGGTTGCTATGGGCAACAAAGAAAGTCTTAGACCAAGACAGTTTTCATACATGTGGACCTAAATGTAAAAATAAATAAAATAAAGCCTAACATATCACGGAAAAAAAAGCAAAAAAAATGAGTACAATAACTAAGCGCAAGGAAGGATTAAAGCGTTCAAACCTGCATGTACTGCAGAAAAAAAAAACGTGGCTGAATAGAAATGGGAGGGAGGATATGACAGCAAGGTGAGGAACTGGTTAAAGCTCTTACATGTTGTACCAAAATTACATGGAAAAAAAAAAAAAAAAGAATTGTAGAAAGTGAGGATAAATATAATACATTCTGTTATTAGTCTTTTTGATTAACAGCATTTAGCCTTTACAGCTTTACCCATTATGTTAAAATAACAAAAAAAAAAAAAAAACACCACATTACTTACTATGAATTTAAAGTTTCCATCTGAATAAAACTGGATGCAATGCAAAACACAACCTGCAGGCTGGGAGATTAAATGTAGATTTTAATAAGATTGGTTATACAACTAACACACCTAAAAAAGATCAGAATATAACACTTCACTTCAGAACTATCAAGCTTATTGTAAAACACTTAAATACAGAAATGTAAAAACATGGATTTTATAACTTCAGGAGATAAGCGTATAGACCAGCGTGTCTTAAAAAAAAAAAAAAAAGCGCAGCTGTCTATATATAAAGCTTCTTTGTTGTATATGAAATAATTTGTAGGGTGGGCCCCTAAAATAAACTCCTCCGGTGGGCCCAGAAACAGCTCAACTAGTGGGCCCCTGGAGTCAACTACACCTGTGGGCCCTATGCACCCCAGTCTGACACTGGGTATACCTGAGGGAGATGAATCTGTATGCAGAGTATAAGAGAAACGGCAAGTATGAGTGAGACACCAAGGACACCAGAAGATACACAGACTGTGCAACAACACAGAATGAGCACTCCTGCTTTCCTAAATTAAATCAGCATGTCTGCGCCGAGTTCAGAAACTTGTGCAAGGAAAGCAAGAGTATGTGTAGCCTATTTAGTAAAGAAAGATGGTGTGCACATGAGCTACTGCCTCTACCAAGAAACTGGCTGCTTCCTCTAGGGAATGTTTTTGCAGGACACATAAGGCAGTGTGGCAGGCCTTGAGTTTGACATGAGCTATGGAAGAAAAATAGTAATGTAATTTAAAAAAGCTATGAACTCATCACTTCTCTATAAGGCTATGTCTCCATGGCATAGAAAAACGATCGTATTTCCAGCGGCTTTGGAATTCTAAAACCACTGAAAATATGATTGTTCAGACAGCCCATAGACTTTAATAAAAAAAAAACGACCTGTAGTCTACACAGGTCATTTTTGTCAGCTCGTTTTCTGACAAAAATGATGCTGTATAATACGGCGGTGTTTTGAGTTTTGCTGGCGGTTTCCCATACAATCAATTGTATGGGCTGACGGCAAAAGAATGAGAACCAAAACATGACAAAAACCGCGGTCATGCATCGGACGGGTTTTGTCCCGATGCTGAGTAGACATAGCCTAAAACAAGATAGCAGTTAGGGTTATTAATGGGAATGAGAAGTAATTTTACCTGCCGACTTCTGCAACTCAAATTCATTCCAAAAGGAGACAATGTGCAGCCTGATTTTCCTCAGTGAATGGAACTAAACCTGCCACATCAATTTCCAAACTTTGTCACAAATGTAATTTGTGAAATTGCATTGGTGAAATATTTTTGCCTTCTATCAAAGTTAGCTTCAGCAGTTACTACGCATTCCTTGCTATGTGAAAATAAGGCTGTGCTTACACAGCTAATGTTAAAATACCGCTGAAAAAAGGACAGTATTTTAACATCGCTGTAGCGCGTTTTTTGCCGTGGGTTGAGCAAAAGAAAAAAAACACGTTTTTTCAGATTTGCCTTTGGTCCAGTACATTGACTGTACGGGAATCCGCTGGAACATGTTCTATCTTCCAGCGGAGAGACAATGGTTTAGAAATCGAACAGTAGAAAATCCATGCCATGTAGACTAAAGCATGGATTTTCTATTGTGGTCTATGGGGCACGGATTTTTGGTCGGATTTTCGACGGATTCAGTATTTAGAATTCGCTGAAAATCCAACCAGAAGCCAGTGCTGTGTAGACATAGCCTAACAAGCATGCAAAAGAAACTGGATATGTAAAGGCATTCAGCAGTTATATTAAACAAACTGTCCAGACATAAAAGGTTATTTAAAAACAAAACCGGTTAGGCTATGTTCACACGGCTTATTTGCAGGGCGTAATTACGCCCCCGCAATTACGCCATGTGGACGGGGGCCCGGCACATAGACTATCATTACTAGCGGCGCTTATACGCCGCTAGTAAATGACATGTCACTTATCTCCCCCCGCGGCGGATTGGCCGAGCAGGGAGAGGAGACGTAATCCATAGTTCTCTTTGAGAACTGTGAATTACCGTAATGACTGGGACGTATTCCAGCCGTAATTCGCGCAGTATGGCGAGAATTACGGACTGAAATACGTCTCATTTTAAGCTGTGTGAACATAGACTTAAACTAAACATTTAATAGCCATTATTGAAAGTCTAGAAAAATTCTTAGCAGTTCACCAATACAAAAGTAAAATCAGGATTTTGGCAACATGGATAAAAAATACAATTCAATTTCAAGATATTATAAAGAGTAAAACAAAATTACCTTGGGAACAATATAAAAAAGCATCTGGTCAGACACATCCCATTGCGCCCACACAAAGTCTTCTACAAGTCTGTCCTTAGGAATCTGACCAATATTTTTAATAATCTGTAATACAATAAAAACAAATATTTACACCACAATAAGTCCTAAAGTATTGTAGAATATAAATATAGATTTTTTAAAAGAGAAACCGTTTGTTTTTTGGGGGGAATAAATATGTTCTTTGCCTAAAAAGCTGGCATGGCTAATTCACTTTCAAAGTTTTTTCTGTATATATGTATTCAGGATAATTAACATTTGTAATAACTCAGTTGAACAAGCATCTGGATGCATAAAAATTCCTAATAGCACAGAATTTGTAATAGCCTGATAAGTACACACCCAAATAATCTAACTTCCTAACATCTAGCATGATTGACATGCAGTGTAATATTGACATTAAAATTCACCATCACTCCCCTTGTTTTTCCTTTCAAATAACTAGTCAACAGATCTTCCCTTGTATCTTTTGTACAAAGATCATTGTTCATCCAAAAATATTTTAAAGTGTTAACTGCCTTGGTCTATGGTACTAAAACGATAGTTCTGTCCTACAGAAATCTGGAATGCTTATCGGTCATGCTTTAAATTAATGACAAGTCCCAAATGCTATGGTTGTAGTATATGCGTGTGCCAATGCACATGTATCAACTTGCCTTGGGGAAATATCTATTCATAAATCTCCCATTCATACACACCTACCCAATTACAAAAACATTGGGCTGTTTGTTGGATTAGAATAGATACTTTAGGTCTATGGGGTACTTACAGCAGTGTGTGTAAAATCTTTGCAGTTTCTGTAATGATACTACTTTGGTTTTTTTTTTAGGGGATGGTGTGGGGTGCTAAATTATTGTTGGCAGATGTTGAGTGTTTACATAGCATTTCGGTTTGTGTAATTTTTAGCAAAACGCAGCATGCTTTAGGTTGGAGTTTCTCTCAGACTTCACAAATGAACCTTATATAATATCTATATACAATAAAAAGTTGCACTAAAAACACTTTTAAAGGGGTGTTTTCCAGGATCTAACAATGTTCGTTGGTCCACTGGGGTACGATTAAGATTAGAAGATAAGACTCATACTTACTGCACCCGGGCTGTAGCACTGAACTGTGTGCCTTCACGTGACAAGCTGCAGATAATTAGCGGCCACAGTGGACACGTGACACGGTGGTCTGTGACTGGCTACAAAAGTCACATGAACCATGAACATTTCACTTCTACTTTTGGGATATGTGGACCCACAGCAGGGACTGAACAGGAGTGTTCGGGAGGTAAGAATGAGCCTTACCTTCTATTTTTAATCCTGCCCGACAGACAAACAAGCATTCTTATTTCCCAGAACACCCCTTTAAACAAAACAAAAACCAAGACACATAATACAAAATGTATATAAGCAGGAATAATCCCTTTAATGACAGCCAGTATGAATTTTTATATACCATATATATTCGAGAATAAGCCGACCCGAATATAAGCCGAGGCACCTACTTTTGCCACAAAAATCTAGGAAAACTAATTGACTCAAGTATAAACCTAGGGTGAGAATGCAGCGGCTACTGGTAAATTTCAAAAGCAAAAATAGATACCAATAAAATTAAATAGGCAGGTATAGGCAGTTTAATGTCCCCCATAGGCAGTTTAATGTACCTCATAAGCAGGTATATGTCGCCAATAGCAGGTATAGGCTATTATAGGCAGGTATTTGTCCCCCCAAGGCACGTATAGGCATTTATAGGCAGGTAGTTGTCCCCTCAAGGCAGGTATAGGCATTTTAGGCAGGTAATTGTCTCCCCAAAGGCAGGTATAGGCATTTAAGGCAGGTAATTGTCTCCCCAAAGGCAGGTATAGGCATTTATAGACTGGTAATTGTCCCCCCAAAGGCTGGTTTAGGCATATATTTGAGTTAATTGTCCCCCCAAGGCAGGTATAGGCAAAAAAAAAGGATGCAAGTATTTACCTCAATCCCCCGCTGCTCCGCCTCCCTCGCTGCTCCGCCTCCCTGCCGCTCTGTCTTCTTGCCGTCACAGAGCGCGTGATGTCATCAGGCCGCGCAGGCAGCGTGATGACATGCACGCTGCCTGTGCCGGATACTCCAGACTGCTGCAGACCTGCGGCCGTTCGGAGTCCATTGCGGAGCAGGGAGCGCTCGCTCTCTGCTCCGTAGCGGTATTTTCACCTGTATGCGCTCCCAGAGAAGTCGCATACAGGTGAAGAGATCGCCGACAGCGCTCGGGCCACCGCAGCGCCCGGACGCTGTCAGCTGACTCGGCCTTTAGTTATATGCGCTCCCTGAGGAGTTGCGTTTAACTGAAGTGTCCCTGCTGGCACCCGGGCCATCACAGCGCTCGAGCGCCGACAGTGACTCGAGTAGAAGCCGAGGTCGGATTTTTCAGCACATTTTTTGTGCTGAAAAACTCGGCTTATACTCTAGTATAGACGGTAAGTCACTAACTTGTTAAAATGAACATTAGTGGATCCACTCCACTATATTGTCCTTAGGATACCTGCACATATGCTAGTAGTGATGTTGAAGAAAGCTACATAATTAGTGCAAGAAAGTCATAGCAAAATGGATATAGATGCCTATAGGCACCTCATCAAAACTAATAAAACTGCCTTGTTGACAGCAACTAGTGCAGCTTATATTTTTTCCAGAAGCAGTTTCAGAAATGAAAGCCTAGTCTTGACTGGTTGCTCTGAGGCCTGTTTTTCTGTTTTAAACTGGGCCCATAGACAACTGTTTAATACAAATCTTGGTTTCCTGGAAACACTGTATGAGACCTTCAATCCAAGCGCTGCAAACGCAAACTACTTTTACATTTTCATCAAATATCACATTTACATTTAATCTGATACTATATTCTGGTATTACAAGTCTGAAACAAACAATCCACATAAGGTTACAGAGATACAGAATGTGTTAGAAAGATATATTAGGAAGTCTTACCACTCTTTTTCCATCTTCCTTGCCAACGCTAACATGAAATTGATCAATATCTACAAATAGAGGACATGAAAAATAGTTATTGAAACCTTTTCATACAGGATTACTGCACATCTCCGTTATGTACACAGTACCATCTATAAGGCAAGAATAGTTTCTAACAGAAGGTAAAAGTAAATAAAGAAATATTAATGTTTTTTCTAATCTTTTTGTAGGATCAGGTTTTCCCATAACCATGTATGCTTCAAAAGTGCAGTTATAGAGCAGGGATATTCAACTACTTTTTGAAAAGCTTACTTGCAAAAAAAATTCATGTTGATCCAGCTTGTCCAGAAAAAGTATAACTATTTCAAATTCCGCAGACAGGGAATAAAACATGTCTGTGAAACGCTTGCGCGTTTTGGACCTATGTGGTCCTTGTTCACAGCAATCTTATATCATAGGACACACATGTTTAAAAACCACTATAAGAACCAATCATAGGTTTGAAATTAAAATAACGTCACTTAACGCTTACGTGACTAGTAGAGAATTTACTTAATCATTAACCCTATAATTTACCTGGGAGATGCTAATGGTCCTAGTTCTAGAGGATCCATCCCAAATTAACTATGTTGCAGTCTGAACCGGGGTTAAGTATATGTACACTTCACCCAGAATTTACTATAATATAGTCTGAACAGGAGCTAACTTAATATATGCACATCAAGTCGCTTCTCTAACTTATGCCGCTTGGAAATCTCATGTCGAGATATAGAATCCAAATAGCTTCTTTCGTACGTACCACCAAAATCTAGTCTTCACCTCTGTACTGTTTGTTAATTTTTTCCACACAAAATTAATGGAAGGTATTCAATGATCCGGCATGGTAATCTACAAAGATTTTTGTTGCAGTTGACAACTGGCTCTGGACATATGTTTTTTTTTTTTTTTATACCCGTTACGTGTTCGGCTATTCTAGTTTTGATCTTCCGAACCGTACTGCCAATGTACATTTTTATACAGCTTTTACAGATTATGGCATAAACCTCATTAGGTTAAGCAATTATCCTGCTACAGTAGTTTCCCTACCCTGTCTATTCCCCTATCTGCTTATACCTCCTTTTCCTCCCTCCTAGTTCCAACTTTTAAAGAAGTTGACTATCTTAATTTTTAAAAACTTAAAATACTGTCAATATACATATATGCTATTTACCCCCAAATCATCATCTAAGTGGTGCCAATTTACACAAGAGTGTGTTGTTAAAGCTATTCTACAACAGTATAAAGCTATGACGAGAGGGGCATATACACACACTTTACAGTTTCCTTTTTATAATTATATTACTACTCTTGAATGCACACAAATCTTTTTAGAAATCAGAAAATACTCACATTTTTCCTCTGAAACAACCAGCAGTTGACTCTCATAAGACAAGTACCCATCTTCAGCTGAACATAAAAACTAGATACAAAATACAAGACAATTAAGAGCATACACAAAATTATCTTTAAAGTAAATGTAAGGAAAATGAGCAAAGCAATGAAACTTAGAAACTTGTATTATGCATTGTATAGCAAAGGGTGTAATGATTGGGAGCAGGGGTTATCACCAAGTGGGATATTTCCCATGAGCTCTGACAATTCTCTTTTCATATTAAAAGGGTCAATTAGATATGAATTGTCCTTCACCTTCTTAAATCGCCAGCCAAAACAGGGTCAACTAATTACCCTATAGAGCTGGTGGGCAGCCCTGAAACCTGAGCCAAGATGCCATACCCTAAAAATATGGTGGAGACAGGAACATGTGATCACAACTTGGGCTCAATCATCAATTGAGCTGTGTTCCATTTCTTCCGTGCCCCAGGACTAGGAGATAATATACTAAGAGTTAGGTAATTTTCTAAGATTTTCTCCCATTTTATTTTATAACTGTAACTGCATATGTATGTAATTGTATTGTATTTTTGTACTTGATATAAGCAGTGTAACTTTTATATTAAAACTTAAAATTTTTAATAAGTTGGTTTCTTGTATGCTCTAAGAATCCATACCCTTGATAAAGTGTTTAACCCTGGAATTGCTGGAGAGCTGTCTTTGATTATAGTGTTTTAACCCTGCAAGTGCTGATAAGTGGTGTTTGTGGGTCCCTTCCTCCGTTTTAATTATGGAAGCAAGGTGGTGGCAAATAGTTTGAGGTGCCTGGACTGTGTCGGAGTGTGATTTATGCTCAAATTTCCACCTAAGTGAGAGGTAAGTGCAAATAGGACAGAGTAGAAATAAATCAACGTGATGTGCTGTTAAGCGTGTACCATTTATCCAAGTAAAGTAACTAGTGAATTCTAGACACATAATCTATACTTTCAATTAAATGGAGGATAAATCTATGTCATAGCTACTTGTAAAAATTGGAAATTTGTAAAACATCTGCAGGTAAACATATGGATTTCCCTTGAAATCTAGGTCTGATTTTTGGTTTTGACCAAGTTAAACTGTGTGTGAATATAGCCTAACAGTTAAAGCTGGTTTCTAAATATAGTGGGGCAGATGTATCAATATCGTCTAACTCTTAGACGGTTCTAAGTTAGACTAGACAGTCTTACAATGCGTCACATTTATCACAGTTCATAAATTTGGAACAAATTAAAATGGTCTAGTCTAACTTTATACCATCTTTAAGTTAGCTTACTTTACGCCACCAACATACACCCAAATTGTTCCGCATTTTTGGCGCACATGAAACCTCATCCTTTTTCGTGCCAAGCCACACCCCTTTATAGAGACCACACCTTTTTGTCAGAGGCAGCACAGAAGTGTCTGGAAACTGTCCAAAACACATAGTAAATATGGTGTAAAGCATGTACTCCATTATTTTTGCCGCAAATTGTGCCTAAATTCTGGTGCAACTGCCTTGATAAATGTGCCCTAGTATACACAAAGTGAGCCGGTCTCTACTTGCATATTTTTACATGTAAGAGCTGCCTGCTGAACTCTATGGGCTGATATACACAGCTAATTTTGATGCAGATTCTGCCGCGGATTCAGAACTAAATCTGCCTCAGAATTAGCATCACAGTCTGACTGAAACCCGCCTTACATTTTTCTAATGGAAAATCCGCAATGCTGTATGCAAAACACTGATTTTCCATTTCGCCGATTACTTTTAATTCTTAAGGTGGATTCCCCACTGAATCCTTACCTCACATTATAGTATATTGGAAGCTGAAAAAAAATCAGTCAAATCCACGTCCAAAAAAAACACCCATACTGGTGCAGATTTTATGCATGGATTCCACACTGAAATTTTCAGTGCTACAAATCAGCTGCGTGAACTTACCCGAACACAGTACTACAGTGTCATAACAAAATGTTAACGTTATGGGCTGATTCTTTGATTCATACATTAAGATACTCTATAACTTTTCCACTTTTTCACCTAACACACAATGTCCTAAAAATATTACTTCCTGAGCTTTACTACTTTAGATTGAATCTTGGAAAATTATGCAGTAAATGTAAAATCTTACCGCACTCGAATGCTGCCATCAACAGCTTTAAGAACTTTCACATTGTTGACGGGTTTTATTTCAATAAGTAGCGCCAAATATCTGGAAACTAAAAACAGTAATTTTATTGCAAAAAATATTTAAAATATCAATACTTTATACAATATTTTGACCATTGCATTAAAAGAAAAAATCACCAATAAGGGTCACAATTTAAAGGGCTATTCCCACCACATTAAGTAGCTTTAAACATGTAGGCAAAAGTAAATAAAGAATTTTACCAAATACAATGCCAATCTGATTTTGCTTCTCTTCAAATTTAGAGCAGTTCTTATCACCCGCTTGTCTACACAAGCTTCTCTAGGTTAATGACCACCTCTCTTTGCACTAGCAGTGGCCGGGATGGTGACGTCACTGCCTGCTGTGTCATCAGCAGCACAGAAGCCTGATTAGCTAGGTTACAGACAAAATTTAACACTTTAGAGCTCTGTAGCCTTATGTCCTACTGTTTAGACCCTTCCATTATCAATGTCCTTTTAACGGGCTCAGCTAAGTATAGCAGAGCTGGTATGCTGATCACTGTTGTAAAATCACTCACAACCTGAACAGGAAGTGGGAGCCTGAAGCTAGCCATGGCGTTGTGAAACAGCCTGATGGGAAAACCCCTTTAACAAGACTATCTTTTTTTCCCATGACAAAGTCTTGCTGTGGCTTTTTTCTCACTGTCAGCTCCCTCAATGTTAATGCCTGTATTTCCCTCCAGAGTATTTATGAATAAACTGGGCAATACCACTCCCCTAATCAAAAGAGTGAGTCCCTACACTGTCAGAGGTAGTAAGGGCACCCTTATTTCCAGTTGTAAATGTATAATGTAATAAAGTATTTACAACCTCCTTGTTAGCAAACCGCATGTGTTGGAGTGAATACCCCGACGCCTTCTTCTCCGCCTAGTATCACAATCAATTCAAATTCACTCCAATAAGCAATAGTTCACAGTCTATTTCTTACTCTTTAATTCTCACTTTATTATACTTTTCTTCAGCATCCCATAAAAGCATGCATGTATACTCAATTCATAAATATATGTAAAAAGTCAAGGAAACTTTTGAACTTGCAGTTTATCTCCAATCTCGGAGTATAAGTCCAACTTGGCTCTCTCACTGTTTTACATCACGATCTCCTTAGTCCGTGGCGCACTTGGGGCAGGTGTGTGCAGCTTTGCAGTGTAAATGTATTCATACACTTACAGGAGGAATAACAAAGTAAGGCTAGGTTCACACGGTGTATTTGCAGGGCGGGGGGCGGCACCTCGCCGGCCCATAGACTTTCATTACCAACGGCACGTATACGCCGCTAGTAATTCACATGTCAATTATGTCCCCGCCCGGCGGATTCGCTGAGCAGGGAGAGGAGACGTAATCCATAGTTCTCTATGAGAACTGTGGATTACCGTAATGACTGGGACGTATTCCAGCCGTAATTTGCGCACTCCGGCGCGTAATTATGGACTGAAATACATCCAGTTTTAAGCCGTGTGAACATGGCCTAACAATACAACACATAGGTATATGAAAAGATGTTCTAGAAGTGTTAGGGTAAGTATACACGGCATATGTAAAATGCTGATCAGATTCAGTTTAAGAATCCGGATGGTATTTTTTCGTCTTCTGCATGGTTTTGGGGGTCTGTTCTATCAGTGGTTTGCGGATTCGCCTGTCCCCCATAACCACTGACTAGTATACCTTCTGCCGAAAACCGGGCAGAAGTTTGTGCATGTTCTAAGTTTTTCAGAACACTGGCAGCTGAAAATCCGTGTAGACTACTGAACCAATTTTCTTTTAAAGGGAATGTGTCATCAAAAAGGACCTATTGTATGACTCACATTTTTATGTTCAACACATTTTTTAAGAATTTTTGGTTATATTTCTTTTTAATTTTCCATATCACTTTCAATATTTTTTAATAATTCTTAAGTCTTGCAGTTTTCACTTTGGCCACTAAGCTAATAATTGTCTGAGCTTCCTGTTCTGTACGGAAAGATTCTCAGTTGTCTGCCGTTATCAGCACAAAGAGGGTAAAACTAAAAGCAGACACCAGTGTAAAATAGATAACACAGGATCCATCAACCACAAGAGGAGTAGCCAGCTCCCCCCAATGCACACGATTTTCCTTTCCCGGTCACAGAGAGACTAAAAACTCTCCTATAAATCAATGGGACGGGGTCTTTTAAAGCCCTCCTTTTGGCATGAAGCACGAAAACACTCCCCTAACTGCGTTAAAGCAGGTGCAAAAAAGGGGGCCTAGGGGCCCAAATTTGAAAATGCAAGACTTAAGTTTTATTAAAAAAATTTGATATATGAAAAATTTTTAAAAAAAAAAACCAAAAATTCCAAAAAAGTGTTTAACATAAAAAGGGACTTAAACAATGACTCCTTTTTTGATGACACATTCCCTTTAAAGTCTATGGGGACGGATTCCAAATCTGACCAATAAACTGTGCTGTGCGGACAGACCACCATTTTATGCATTATTCACTCATACAGCTATGTCAGGAAAACTGACATGACATATCCAATGTACATTTTCTATAACACCAATTTACCAAGTAAATTTTGTTTACAGGCTGTGGCAAAGCAACACAGCTGAGCTTCTCATTTTTCCAGAGCAGTATTAGAAATGACAGCACTCATTGGTTGCTATGGGAAACAAAATCAGTTTAAAAAAAAAAAAAAGAGGCCCAGTGTGTACAGGTTTCAGAGATCAAACTCCACACTTCATAGTAGAACATTCAGAAAAAGGAAAGAAGCAGCGAAACGTGTACATCTATTCATCCATTTCTACTGCAAGCAACCTTTCAGCTCCTCTGAGGAGCCATTATAAGGACTTAAAGAAGCTTGAAATTGGCTAAATGGAGGAACTGAAACATTGCTCATATTAGATAAGGGTGAAGAAGTTTACACATTTTGGAGAGGACAATGCAGCTTCTTTCCTTATACTGAATGTTCAGCCTTCTGAATTTTCACTTGTCAGAAACTTTATTTGCGAGATTGCAGAATATGTTCCTACATATGTCCTACATTGCTCACATTTTCTAATCAACCCCTTAACGATCGTCCACCAACTTGACGTCAGGTGGTACAGATCATCTGTCCGCAGCAACTCCAAAAGACGCTGCAGACATAGGGCTTTTGCAGCTCCCAGCATCGTAATTATGATGGGAACAGAGCTGTAGTTAAAGGCGTTTTCTAAGCATGCGGTTTCACTGACTTACAGGCAGTTTTGCACTCACTTGGCTCCTCAGGCTGTGGGTGGTTCTACAGCAGTGATTTGCATATGTTAATTTCAAGCTGTTACACTGAAAGACATAGATTTTACTATAAAAAATTTTTCCCAGATAAAGCTATGTTTTCATCCTCAAGCACAGTCCTTTTGTTTACTACAATTAATTTGCTAAATTATTTCCTTAGAGCTATCCTCCTTGGGGTGACATCACTCGCCTCTAGCAAATCAGATAACAGATGTCTGTTGGTAGGAAAGGTTCCCATAAAGCCTTATGCACACAGGGAGTCTAAAATCTCTATCTAATGACAAAAGTGAAATCTATTGACCAATGTTTTTAGAAAAGGTCTTCATTTAACACCCCTTTATGTTTAAAGAAAATCTTTGAGTGAGTAACCCCTTTTAACAGCTCCGTTTCAAGAGTGAGCAGAGGAAACCTCCGATCTCCGGTATTTAACCCTTTGATTGCCAAAGTCTGTGACCACTGCATAGTCAAAAGGGGATTCCCCCACTCCATGGGGTGATCGGGACTCCGTGACCCATGACCCCAGGGAAGTCTTAATATTCCGTGGACTAGAGTACTCCAGGGCTTCTTAAAGTAACCCTCCGGTCGGGCAACGTGTGCAAAAGTATCTAAACTTTACAAGTGCAAAAAGAAAAAAAATTAAATGGTTACCATAATTGAAATTTTAAGCCTGATACAGTGACTATAAGAGCTAAATCCCCCAAGGCTAGCAAAAGTCTATATGGGTGTTAAAGCAAATGTTAGCCTATGCTGTGCAACAATCATTACTAGCCTTTTAGATTTTAGCCTCTATAGTTACCCCATAATACGGGCCCTAGGGGGCTGATGGACTTTTGTAGGGGTCATAATTTCCCCATAGCAGGCATAAAGCTCCTGTAAGGGCTAATTTCTAGGTCATAAAAGACCCAAGACATAACATAAAATTTCTGTGGGCTAAACAAGTTTAAATAAGGGACCTACTGTCATTTTTTTCAAAAAACACAACCAATATGTGTGTAATATATATATTTAAAATATACACACATAAAATACATCTGGTTGTAATTAACAGCTGACGGTCCCCGCTATGGAGCGACTCCCCGCGCCTCCCCTACACCCCTTTACACTTTTCGGTACGGGGCCTCAAAAATTTTAAGGGGGGTTTAAACAATTATATGTATATATATATATTATTAATATAAATAATATATATATAAATATATAAATATAAAAATATATAAATATAATTAATTACACAGGCAAAACCCCCTAATTGGGAGTTTTCCCCCTTTTGACCCCGTGGTGTCATAACAGGGTAAAAAGATTAAAAGCCTTATACGGAGTAGAATAGTACACCATATAATAAATATAATAAAATAAATATTAAAAGTTCAAATCACCCCCTTTTTTCCCATTTTACAAAATAAAAAAAGGAAAAAAAATGGGGACTCATTGGAGTCCTGTCTGTAAATTCCTGTTCAAAAAAAATCTGATCTATTAAATTATAACAACATTTAGCCCATACGCCAAACACTGTAGAAGAAAAAAAATCCAAAATTGTGGATTTCTTGGCCTTTTTATATCCCTAAGAATTTGGAATATAAAATAATAAAAAATTCACCTGAAATGCCAAAATGGTTCCAATCAAAGGTGTTCCTCAGCATGCAAAAAATGCACCATTACTCAGGTCCATAGCTGGTAGAACAAAAAAGTTACTGGCATTTCTACAAAAAATGTAAAAAACAGTGTCACAAAAACATAAAACCTATACAAAGTTGGCATCACCAGAATCATATAAGACATATCATGTGGTTTAGGGGTTTTTTTTTGGCAATCAGTGGGCATTTTAATGTCTCCTAGCATATTATATTCAAGTATGCTGTTATAGCCTTTATTTTATTTTTAACTTATCTGCAGCATACTCTTATCCTCTATCACATCTCCAGAGACACAGTAGATAAATATACACATACATACACACACACACACACACACACACACACACACACACCCCACACACACACACACGTAGGTAGCTGGATATTTATACAGACACACAAAAAATAAAAAAACCCTTTAATTTTTTCCTAATATTCCAAAGTTAAATTTGGGGGAAAAAATAAGTGGCTTTTTTGATCCAAAATCTGATTTGATTTTTGCATCAGGGAGCTGAGAACAAAACTGCAGTGCATACAACCTGGAATCCGGGCAAAACAGGTTTGGGAAAATTAGGGGTGGGCCTATATCACACCCGTTTAACCCCATCCACAAATGCCTCTCCCGCAGCTTTTTTTAAAAAGGGTTCCCACGGGTGATGGTTCTCTTTAAGCGTTTGAAACCTGGAAGCTTCTACTCCAGGTTTGAAATGCGTAAGCGTTAGACCAGTGCTTGTGTCTTTTAAATGCTGTTTTTGGAACTCGCACAATAAAGTAACCTGTTTTAAAGCTACCACACTGGATCTGCACACGTGTTTATGAAAAGTTTTCCAAACGTTAGCGGACAGCAAGATCTGAGCGGGAACAGGGGGCACAGAGAAAAGAATAATAAGGAAGCAGAGACAAATCTTCATAAACATACTTTTTAGAATTAATCTAACAAGTTATTACGTGTGAAATGTCAATGTTGTAAAAAAAAAAAAAAAGCAAAACAAAATTTAATTTAAAAAAATTCCACCATAATTTAATTTGTAAATTTAAACTATGCACCCCAAAAATACAACTTCTCCTTCATACAACTGTGTCACTTAAATAAAAGTTACAACTTGAAAAGAAGGAAGGCAAAAACAAAAAAAAAAAGCTGGTTATTAAAGCCTTTTTCAGGCCTGGTGCTTAAGGCTAAGGGGTTAAAGCTGGTTTTAGATTATAATCGCCATTTTCAAACAACCCTGAAGGGCCCGAGGTTTGCTTCCCAGAGGAAAGCTTTAAGGATATGACTACTAATCATAAACGTCCCTTTGCTTTTTGGGGATTTGTAAAATTTGACCCTTTTTTTTAACAAATAAAATCCTAACTACAGTAACTCATCAGTAAAGACCATTTTTCACAAAGTTAAAAACAAACTCTTTTTTAAAACTTCGATATGACAAAGGGATACATCAGAAAATGAAAAGGGGGGGAGTTAGGGTGCCGAGATCCCAGCCAAAAGGGCAAAAGTGTTTGGTGAGCAATTATCCCTTTGGGCCGTGTCACAGGGGCTTTTTCCCGCCGGATTTGTGCGCCGTATTGAGGGCCCAAATCCGCCGTGAATAAGGGGGGGGAGGGGAGCGGGCCGGGAGCGGGGGGGGGCGCCGCCCCCGGCCCCAAGACTTGCATTACCCCAACGGCCGTATTGCCCCTGGAAATGTTCATGTCACTTTCTCCCCCCCGGGGGATTCGCCGGCGGGGGGACGACGGTTTCCACGTTCTCTATGGGCAGTGGTTTACCGAAAATGCTCCCGCGGTTTGGCCCGTACTGAACGCAAATCCGGCCAGACGGCCCCAAATACGCCCAGAAAAAGCCGTGTAACGGGCCTTAGTTTCTGCCAGCCCCTAAAAGCCAAATATTAACAGAAGGACCCTTAAGCATGTCCCCACGGCAAGGGTTTTCGGACGTTTTTCAGCGGTTTTTTGGCGGTTTTTCAGACCCCCTAAAAAACCGGCCGAAAATGACACAATTTTGCTTTGGGGAAAACCCCTGCAGCAGCCCCACTGCACGGGTTTTCCATCGGGTTTTTTTTTTCCCCCCCGGTCCCTCAAAAAACATTGAGCAACACCATCGACCCCACAGCACAGACAAATACCGGTCGTTTGCCGGCGGTATTTGTCCTTTTTGCGCCCTCCCACGGCCGCGAGGGGCGGCTTTTCTCCGCGTGAGCGGGGAACAGCCCCCCACCCCCATTGACGCACAATTTCCCTCCAAAAAACCACGGAAATGGTGCTTTCTCAATGTTTTTTTAGGCGGGCCGCGGGCGGGAAAACCGCCCCGACGGGAAAAACCCTGCAAAGGTTTTAGGTAGGGAGACTGGGAAAAGCCTGAAAAAAGGTACAGTAACGGGCAGGATTTCATTTTTAAAATGTTTAATCCTGCCTATCCAAAAAAATCACGTCTTTCCCATTTCAGGAGGGCCCCGTAAAAGTAAAGGGTAAAAGGGGCAAAGTTTAAAAACAAAGATCTTACTCGGGCCCGCAGGGGTCGCACAAAAGGGACGGGAGCGATTCCGTGGGCCAGGAAAAGAAAAGGGGCGTTTTAATTGTTGAGATCAGGGGGCCCAAACTTTTTAGACCGGGTCCAGTTCACCGGGCCCTCAGACCATTTGGGGGGCCGGAATATAGTTTTAAAAAGAATTTTACTTTGTGGCTACAATTACAGGATACCCAATTTATTATTGGCCCAAGGTATTTTTTTTTGGTAGATTTAGGTCCCCCCCCAACTAGGGAAATTAGGTCCCCCCCCAACTAGGTGAATTTGGGCCCCAGCAGACGGGGTAAATTAGGCCCCCAGCAGGCTGTGGGAGAATTAGGGCCCCCACAGGGCTGTTTTGAAATTTGGGCCCCCCCCAGTCGTAGGTAGAATTGGGGGCCCCCCAGCAGGGCTGAAGGAAAAATAGGCCCCCCACAGGGCTGTAGGTAGAATTAGGGCCCCCCCAGCAGGTCGTAGGGGAGAATTAGGGCCCCCCAGCAGGTCTGAGGTAGAATTAGGGCCCCCGCAGGTCAGGGAGAATTAGGGCCCCCCCCGTCTGTAGGGAAATTTGGGCCCCCCCCAGGGCCGTAGGGATAATTAGGGCCCCCCCCAGGTCTGAAGGGATAATTAGGCCCCCCCCCCCGGGTGGAGATAATTAAAAATAAAAAACGACTTCACCAGCTTACCTGGCCCCCGCCGCGCGCCCCCGACTTCTTCTTTGGGCGGGGGACGTTACCAAAGGCCGCGCCGCAGCGTGATGACGCTCACGCCGCCCGGGTGTGGACTCTGGGGGGCGCATCCTTCCCGCGCCTCACCAGAGTCTACAACGGAGAGCCCCTGCTCGTGCTCCCAGAAGCATCTGTAGTGCACCGGCAGACGCAAATACAGTTTTTTCCCGGCGCCGCTGCCATCCCCGACGCAGGTCCTAACCGGTACTTAAGTGATCGGTACGACTTAGACCCTAATGATCGCAGCGGGTGAAACGGCATCCCGGGACGACGTGGGGGGGGGATACGCGGGGCGGACGGGAGGTGCCTTAGGCGGCATTTTAAAATTTATATGGGAGGGGGCCGAGTGGCAAGGGGGGACTTCTGCGTAACTTTGCAGATGTCCACCCTCTGCCACTCACAAAACCCTCCCATAAATTGTAAATTCCCCCCAGGCCCCCCCCTTGCGCGCAGATGCCGCCCCACGAAGCTGCCCCGCGTCGCGGGGCCGAAGACTTTCAATTATCCCCCCGCCCCCCGGCACCTCCCACAAAATGTGTGGGGCCCGGGTGACAAGTGAGGGGGCAGCGCGTAGCGGGGGCCAGCTTATAGATGCACAGTAACCAGGACCGGCTCGCCACTCCACCACGGGTGCCGCAGGGGCAGGGGGGGCCGGGTAAAAATCCCGGCGGGGCCCCATGCGGCCCGCCCGTATTTTAGGGGACCCCCGTTTTTAGATCCTGACAGGAGAATTGGGCCCAGTGCGTGCTCTTCGTCTGTTTGATTTTGTGGTTGCTGAAAATGCTGTTTCCCCCTAAGACCCCGAGCACAGCAGGGAACGAATAACGTTTCGAAGGGATAAAGTAGGTTTTGCCGCGAAGGCCGAACACTTCACCCGTAGGGCCTCTCGAACTCCCCTGTATGGGCGGGTTTTTGCGTATGGCCTTAGAAGTGCCCATAGCAAAATTTTAAAATAGGGGATAAGAGGCACCCGCCCGGGGCCATTCCTGATCCTACTGGGTCTGATAAGAACCATTAACACGGATTCGGGGCCCGCGGGGTCGTGTAAAGGGCCAAAATCCTGCCCTCATAATAGTTCCCAATCCCACGCCCCCATACTCCAACGAAAAGGCCACGCACCCCTCAAATGCCTTTTCGGCATCAGAGATAGGGCCAGCATGGGGTCCCCAAACCCCTCGAAACCCGATGCATGAGGGCAAAGGATTGGAGCGTGTTGTCTCTCGCCTCCCGGGAAGGCACAAATCCCACCTGATGCAGTTTGATAAGGGAGCCCAGGTGTGGGTTAAGCCGGTTTGCCAGAATTTTAGCGAACATTTTGCGTCCGTGTTAATCAACGATATTGGCCTGTAGCTCTGGCATAACGCTGGATCTTTTCCTGGTTTAGGGATCAGAGTAATGTGTGCAGTCAAAAAGGCTGAATCAAAGGGAGTCACTGCGGAGACTGTATTAAATGCTGTGAGAAGAGCCTCAAATAGCTCCCCTCCCAGTGTCTTATAGAACAGAGCCGTGTATCCATCTGGTCCAGGACTTTTTCCTGAGGGCAGGAACGAGATTGCCAGCCTAAGCTCTTCAATTGAGAACGGTTCCTCCAGAGAGGTGAGAGACAGAGGAGCTGCAGCATTGCCGTCCTAGACAGGTAGGACCGTAGGATTTAGGCGTATGGCGGGGAGTCGGGCTGGGTGTCTGAGCGTGGGAGGTTGTAGAGATTGGAGTAATATTGTGGAACACTGAAGAATCTTTTCAGTTGGGTTAAACATTCGCCCTTTCCAGTTCTTGATGGCGGGGACAAAAAGGTAAGCTCTCTTATCCTGAGTGCAGAGCCAAAAATTTCCCCCGGCTTGTTGCTTGAAATAGAAGGAGTTTCGAACAGAGGTAACGTATCTCTATCTTTTCTCCATTAGCGCAAACCTTGTGCCTTTCTGAAAAAGGGGCCCCTGAGGGCAATTCAAACCCCGTTATTTATGTGTTGCTTCCAAAGGCAAGTTTGCTAAAAGAGACTGAAATTTATGGGTTTTGCACTTTTTTTCAAGCGGGGCCCCATGCTTAATGAGGACCCCTCGAGCATACACTTCAGGGTTTTTCCCCTGATCTAGGCGGTGTGTATTCAGGAGGTGATCCAAAGAAGGAAGCTATAGAGTGCGAAAATAGCCGGGCCCAAAAAGTCCCAACAGAGACCATTCACTTCCAGGAAAGGTGGCCGCTTAAAACTCAAGGACGAATCCAATGAACTGGCCATGATTAGAACAATCATTCCCAAAGATGCATTTTTCACATTGTGAGAAAGAATGTTTGGAAAAATGTAGTCAATTCGACTGAGGACTGGTGTGGGAAGGAGTTTAAAGTAAATCTTTTCTCTGGGATTAAGAGTTCCAATGCTATCAGTTTTCAGGGCATGCAACATCTTCTTAAAACTGTTGAGGGCCTCCTTGTCACTACCCATCTCCTGCAAATGTCGAAAGGGGGTTCAGGCAAATTAAAGTCACCCCAGAGAATAATGTGCCCCTGGGCAAACAGGTAAACTATCCAAATCCTAGCTAAGAAAGAATTTTGACCCTATTTGGGGGATAAATTTTCGCCAAGTGTAAAGGGACCCCTTCAAATTAAATTTAACAAAGACCTCTTTCGTCATCACTTGAAAGACATTAATATTTTGCGGCAAAGATTTAGAAAGAAAAAGGCTACTCCTTTTGTTTTGGATGTGGAGCTACTGGAATGGCACCAGGCAGGGGATAAAGATTCTTGTATGATTGGGAAAGGTTGAGAGAATGGGGCTCCTGCAAGCAAACAACTTTATTGCTGTTTGTGGAGAAAATACAGAATTTTGACCTTTTTCTCGGGGAATTAAATCCCTTTACATTAAGGGGGGTGACTCGGAGTTAGCTTGGGTAGTAGCATTTGGGGCGAGTACCAAAAGGGAAACCCGAAGCAAACCCCAACGTGCAAACTAACCCACCGAACAACAAAAAATTAACCCAAAGATTGGGAAAGGAAAAAGATCCGTGAAAAAAGGGCCGAGAAACTAAAGTGAGCAGAAGAAACTCTGCAAAAGGCCATTATGGTAACAAAAGGCCCCAAACACTGGGGGTTCGCCGAGACTAAAGTCTAGGTGGCAAGGAAGGGAAACTTTTAAAAACACGCAACTGACACTCAGGGTAATAGGACTATGATAGATAAAGGGGTTGGGGACAGCCCAGGGAGGGCCGCAGGCGAGGGAACCAAAGGGAGAAAGGGGATGGAAGG
>JAODAL010019259.1:0-72571 GCA_025379985.1 Phyllomedusa bahiana
GGCCCCTCTCCGGGGAGTCCTCGAGAGTCCGGGCCCCAGATCAAATGAAGTGTATTTTGGTCTTTGGAGACGCTACTGCAAGTTGTAGGGTCATTTCTACGAAACGGAAAAAAAAAGTGCAAAATTCCGCCAGCTCTTCGCACTCGGGTTGCCCGCTCTCAATCTAAAGTATCAAAACCCCAAAAGGGTTTCTTTGGTACACATCACAAAAAAATTGCGCATTTTTTTTCCCCTTTCTCCAACCTCTATAACTCCTGCCCCCGCCCCCCCCCCCTTGTCTCCCCTAAACCCATTTCAGATCGCTCCCCCCGACCCATTTCGACACTGGGGACTCCCTTCACCCTCAAGAGCTGTTTGGCTTTAAAAAAACCTGCCTGGGGGGAAAAGCCCCGGGCCAGAGGGCTTCCCCAGTAAATTTTTTAAAAATTTTAAAAGACATTCTCCCCCCTTTAAAGTTTAAAAGCCTTAATTTATTTCGAAGGACCCTTTTTCCCCCACCCAATCCCTTTGCCCCTCGGGGTCTCCCGAAAAGGGGAAAAGATCCACGGTTGTGGTAGCTACCACCTTTTCGCTGCTTTAATGTTGCATTAAACCTTTTGCAAAAGCTTAAGCTGCGACGAACCCCTCTTACCGGCTCGGATTCCCCCTGCCCAAGGGGGCTTTGTCCGGGTAGGTAACCCCGCGACAACACCATCAAAACCCTAGACTTAATCCAATATGCCCCCCGCACAATTTTCCCGATGGTCCTATCATTAGTGCCGAAAAGGTGTTTGTAGATAGCCGGCCACTTGCGGCAAACCCTTCACCAATTAGGACTTGGGCCCCAACCTATTCCAAAATATGGCCCTTTACCCCCTCCCACGCCAAAATCAAAGTAATGGCTCCCTTTCCGATGTCCCACATTCGCAGCGGCAGGGGTGCCTCCTATCCCCCCTCCTCTATATTCTTATTATGGAGAGGTGATGGCTGCGATCCGCGCAACCCGGACATCACAGGTTAAACATTGGTAAAACCCTACCATAAGTACTCGCATTTGCAGACGACCTCCTGGCTACGTTCCAACCCTCACATTTCAATGCCCTCCCTGAGTCTGAGTTGGGGGGTTCAGTCAGTGGTCTAAATTTCAAAATTTTGTTGGAAATTAAAAGCCCTTTAAATTAGGTCTAGCCCGGGCCCTATTAGCTGGGTTAAATCCAATTTCCCTTTTTTTTGGGCCCTTGGAGGGGGGATCTCCTACTTGGAATAGAAATTTCCCCCCGAATGCCCCAAAGTGGTGTCCTCTGCTTTGAGCCCCCACTCCCAACTATCATAAGAGATCTGGGCTCCTGGAATAAGCGGGGTTTATGGTTCGTAGAGTTAATATCTCAAAATGAATCTTAAACCGCCTCCTCTACCCTTTTCCAGACCCTCCCAACTTATATCCCCCCCCCTTTTTGGAAACGTCTGCAACGGTTTTACGGCCTTTGTCTGGTCCGCAAGCGTCCCAAATTTCCTACCCTCACTCACCCGAAGCAAAGGAACAAGGGGGCTTCCTGACTGCAGAAGGTACCCTGCCCACTTTTTCCCCGGGGGTTTTGATTTTTGGGTTTTCCCCCGAGCGAAAGCTGTGGTTCAGCTGGGCCCGGGGGTTTGTCCATTAGCCTTGCCCCCCCTGCCTGGATTGGGTGCTTCCTTGGCTGATAATTCCCAACTACATTTCCTTGCGCTACCCTTTCATTATCCTCTCAAAAGGTCTGGTTGAACTTAATATAGGAAGGGGTTTCTTTCCCCCTTCTTTCCCCAATTTCCCCCCGGGGGTGTCTCCCCGGAATTTTTCAGGAAGCCCAAACCAAACCCGGGTTTACGAATTCTACATGAGGGGAGTTTTGTCTTTTAATTCATTCCAGAAACTTCCATCCCGTCCAAACCGAAATTAAATTTCGCACAACTCCGACACACTTTTTTCCCTTTAAAGCGAGTGTGAATTTTAATCGCCCTCTCCCATCGAGAGCTGTGTCTGTTTAAAAAACCCCCCCGAACATCATCTCTTGCTTATAAAAAGAGCTAGCTTTCACAGACTCTCTTGCCCCCAAAAATTGGCGGCCTGGGGAAACTGAAATGGGACCTTTTCTCTGCCCCCCAGTGGACTAATTGCTTCAACCCCCACAAAGTGTCATTGCCTCCAGGCCCCGGAACAGTTTTAAGTTTTTTGTCCCCATGGTACAGGCCCTTTCCCCACTACTAAATAAACCCATCCTGCCAGATACTTGTTGCGTTGCGGGAGGCGGGGGGGAACTATGTCAACATAGGTGGGATTGCCTTCACTCCCCGGGGTTTTTGGGGGGGGGTTTACAGGTAATTCAGGAACTCACGGAGGGACGATTACCCTTTCTCCCCAAACCCCCTTGCTTTTCATTTTGACTCAGGATTCAGCCTAAAAAATTCCCCCTTTTCGTCCCTCCTTAGGGGCCAAAACATGAAACCCCTCACTGGAAATCTGCCCCCCACTATGAGAATGGTTGCGAGATTTCCACTACACGTAGGGGCTAGTAGCTCATCCCCCCCCCAATTAAATTGTATCCAAAACCCGGTTTCTTGGGTCTCCCCTTCCCAAACTATCCACTTTTTTCGTACCTCCTACCTAGTGATATCCTTTTCTGTTACCGCTCTTTAAATTTTGGGTTTCACTTCGGTTGAAGCACAAAAAGCCACTTGCAGGTTGCACTTTACATCTCATTCTGGGTTCGTCTGCCCGGGTATGGGGCCCGGGTTTTGTCCCCCCGCAATCCCCTCCCCCTCTTTCCGCTTTCCCCCCCCAGGTACCCCTTTTTATTTAATCTAGTCTCAGGGTATATACGGCTCGTTACATCGTGATCTCAATATCCGACACTATACGCTATGATATATTTTTAACTTTATATGATATATACTGTTATTTTCTTGGGCCGATAGGGCCAACGTTCTTTATAAACCTTCTGTGCATCTCATTGCATATTATGCTTTGTACCTTTTGGTACTGTATTTTCTTAATAAAGCTTTTGAATTGAAAAAAAAAAAAAATCAGGACTGGCACGCTCCCTCTATTAGAAGCCAGGTAAAATCAGGACTGGCACGCTGCCTCTATTAGAAGCCAGGTAAAATCAGGACTGGCACGCTGCCTCTATTAGAAGCCAGGTAAAATCAGGACTGGCACGCTGCCTCTATTAGAAGCCAGGTAAAATCAGGACTGGCACTGCTCCCTACTATAGTAGCCAGGTAAAATCAGGACTGGCACGCTGCCTCTATTAGTAGCCAGGTAAAATCAGGACTGGCACGCTCCCCTCTATTAGAAGCTAGGTGAAATCAGGACTGGCACGCTCCCTCTATTAGAAGCCAGGTGAAATCAGGACTGGCACGCTCCCTCTATTAGAAGACAGGTGAAATCAGGACTGGCACGCTCCCTCTATTAGAAGCCAGGTGAATAGGGATGGCACGCTGGCCTCTATTAGAAGCCAGTATAAATAGGAATGGCACGTGCCTCTATTATTAGCCAGGTTAAATTCAGGACTGCACGTTGCCTCTATTAGTAGCAGGTAAAATCAGGACTTGGCACGCTGCCCTCTATTAAGATTAGAAGCCAGGTAAATTAGGGACTGGCCGTTGCCTCTATTGAAGCCAGGTAAAATCAGGACTGGCACGCTGCCTCTATTAGTAGCCAGGTGAAATCAGGACTGGCACGCTGCCTCTATTAGAAGCCAGGTGAAATCAGGACTGGCACGCTCCCTCTATTAGAAGCCAGGTAAAATCAGGACTGGCACGCTGCCTCTATTAGTAGCCAGGTAAAATCAGGACTGGCACGCTCCCTCTATTAGAAGCTAGGTGAAATCAGGACTGGCACGCTTCTCTATTAGAAGCAGGTGACAATCAGGGACTGGCACGCGTCCCTCTATTAGAAGCCAGGGTGAAATCAGGATGGCACGCTCCCTCTATTTAGAAGGCCAGGTGAATCAGGGACTGGCACGCTGCCTCTATTAGAAGCGAGGTGAAATCAGGACTGGCACGCTGCCTCTATTAGAAGCCAGGTAAAATCAGGACTGGCACGCTGCCTCTATTAGTAGCCAGGTAAAATCAGGACTGGCACGCTGCCTCTATTAGAAGCCAGGTCAAATCAGGACTGGCAGTCATCTATAGAAGCCAGGTGACATCAGTACTGTCACGCTCCCTCTATTAGAAGCCAGGTGAAATCAGGACTGGCACGCTCCCTCTATTAGAAGCCAGGTGAAATCAGGACTGGCACGCTCCCTCTATTAGAAGCCAGGTGAAATCAGGACTGGCCACTGCCTCCCCTCTTTAGAAGCCAGGGTAACAATCAGGACTGGCTCGCTCACCTCTTTAGAAGCCAGGTAAAAGCAGGACTGGGCACCGTTCCTCTATTAGAAGCCAGTTAAAATCAGGACTGCACACGCTCCCTCTTTTAGAAGCCAGGTAAAATCCGGACTGGCACGCTCCCTCTATTAGAAGCCATGTGATGGACATCAGGACTCTCGCACGGTCTCTATTAGAAGCCAGGTGAAATCAGGAACTGGCACGCTCCTCTATTTGAGAGCCAGGTAAAATCAGGTCTTGGCCGCTCCCTCTATAAGAAGCCAGGTAAAATCAGGCTGCACGTCCCGCTTTAGAAGACAGGTAAAATCAGGACTGGCACGCTCCCTCTATTAGAAGCCAGGTAAAATCAGGACTGGCACGCTCCCTCTATTAGAATCCAGGTAAAATCATGACTGGCACGCTCCCTCTATTAGAATCCAGGTAAAATCAGGACTGGCACGCTGCCTCTATTAGTAGCCAGGTAAAATCAGGACTGGCACGCTCCCTCTATTAGAATCCAGGTAAAATCAGGACTGGCATGCTGCCTCTATTAGTAGCCAGGTAAAATCAGGACTGGCTCGCTCCCTCTATTAGAAGCCAGGTAAAATCAGACTGGCCGCTCCCATCTTTAAGAAGCCAGGGTAAAATCAGGAACTGGCACGCTCCCTCTATTTAGAAGCAGGTCAAATCAGGACTGGCACTCTCCTCTCTATTAGAAGGCCAGGTGAAATCCAGGGACTGCACGCTCTTTTAGAAAGCAGGTGAAATCAGGACTCGCTCGCTGCCTCTATTAGAAGCGAGTGAAATCAGGACTGCCGCTGCCTCTATTAGAGGCCAGGTGAATCAGGACTGCACGTGCCTTATTAGTAGCAGGTAAAAATCTGGACGGGCACGCTCCTCTATTAGAAGACAGGTGGAACATCAGGGACTGGCACGCTCCCTCTATTGAAGCAAGGTAAAAAGCAGGACTGGGACCTCCCTCTATTAGAAGCCAGGTAAAATCAGGACTGGCACGCTCCATCTATTAGAAGCCAGGTAAAATCAGGACTGGCACGCTCCCTCTATTAGGAAGCCGGTGATCAGGTCTGCAGCTCCCTCTATTAGGAAGCCAGTGAAATCTGGACTGGCACGCTCCCTTATTAGAAGCCAGGTGAAATCAGAGGACTGGCACGCTCCCTCTATTAGAAGCCAGGTGAAATCAGGACTGGCACGCTCCCTCTATTAGAAGCCAGGTAAAATCAGGACTGGCACGCTGCCTCTATTAGTAGCCAGGTAAATCAGGCTGTGGATTAGAATGGAAAAATTTCTCCTCACAATACTAAATCAATATGAACAACCCCCCCCCCCCCCCATACATATCTCTCTCCATCTGGTGCTGCCTGCATATAGTGCAGCACAGGAGACCAGACACCAACTACACCCTAAAAAGTGTGTTCACATGAAATAGCCACTGGTAACGGCTGTGCTATGATCCCCTCTTTTTGGTGTACACACATATGGGATGGGCTGCAGTGACTACTGGAACATTTATGTATTTTCTTATTCCTTTATGCACAGGACATGGTTAGCACCTACTTCAGGGAACCACACAGGACAACCATGAAGGCTATCCCGTAAAGCGCCCGCCGCCATCCCGTAAAGCGCCCGCCGCCATCCCGTATCCCCCCCCCGCCAGCCTCCCTAACCGCCGCCACTATCCCATAAACCACCCGCTCATCACTAGGCCCTGGAGAACACTGTCCTATTGCAAATGACATTCAGTGTGGCATCAAAAGGGTTCAATGGATGAGATCAGAGTTTGCTCCGCTCCTGCCTATTACAGTGAGGTAACTAATATCAAGCGCCCCAGACACTGTGCCAACGCAGCACTGCAAATCAATGACACCAAGTAATGACTCCCAGAGCAGTAATCGGGGTGATCCCATCTTGTAATCAGGGCTGTGGAGTCGGAGTCGGGGCTTTGGCTTGCCGACTCCACAGCCCTGCTTGTAATGTATGTCACAACATTATAATCCACCTGCTCAGCGCTCCTGCCCACCTGATTGTGTAAACCCGTCTCCATACATCTAAACAGAGAATTCTGGGTTAATGTTTCTGGGTTAAAGCAAAATAAAATAAGCAATATATTTGAAAAACCTCTTCATTTATCGTAACCTACATGTTGAAAGATAATCTTTGTAGTGAGACAACCGTTTAAGTGCAGAACTCTTAGCATTCTTTTCCTGAGTGCCCTCATGGTAAGTCCTAGTTAAGGAAACCTGTCAGCTGATTCATGCTGCCTGAACAACCGGCTGCATGACAAATACATAAAAAAGAAAAACATATCTTGGTTTTAGAATATTTCAGGGTACAACACCTGTAAAATTTGGTCCGGGTACAGGAAGAAGCTGCTGTGGTCAGGAGGAGTCCAAATGTGCAGCTTCTCCTCACCTGGATCAGCTTAATCCCTTTAATTACGCAAGGGAGAGGCCTGTCAGTTAAAGGGGTTGTGCCACTAGTGACATTTATCACCTATACACAAGATACAGTGGGGAAAACGTATTTAGCCAGCCACCAATTGGCATAGTTTCTTTCCCACTAAATGATGGAGAGGCTGTAATTGACATATAGGTCGACATCAACTATGAGAGACAAAATGAGAGGAAAACCAAATCCAGGAAAAATCACATTGTCTGATTTGGAAAGAATTTATCTGCAAATTATGTTGGAAAATAAGTATTTGGTCTTCCCTACAAACAAGCAAGATTCTGCCTCTCAGAGACCTGTAACTGTTCTTTCTTTAAGAGGCTCCCTCTCTCATTACCTGTAGTAATGGCATGTTTGATTGTTATCAGTAATAAAAAAACACACTGTCCTACTATCTCAGCACACTCCAAAACTTCCAACTATGGTGAAGACTAAAAAGCTGTTGAAGGACACCGGAAAACAAAATTGTAGCCCTGCACCGGCTGGGAAGACTGAATCTGCACTAGGGGCAAGCAGCTTGGTGTAAGAAATCAACTGTGGGGAGCAATAATGAAAAATGGATGAACATACAAGACCATGATAATCTCCCTCATTCTGGGGCTCCACGCAAGATCTCACACCGCGGGGCCCAAAATTTATCACCTGAACGGTGAGCAAAAATCCCAGAACCACACGGGGGACTATGGTGACTGACCCTGCAGAGAGCTGGGACCAAGAAAAAGGCTACCATCAGTAACAACACTACAGCGCAGGGACTCAGAATATGCAGTGCCAGAGTGTCCCCCTGCTTAGCCGAGTACTTGTCCGGACCGTCTGAGTTTGTAGAGAGCATATGGATGATCCAGAAGAGTATGGAGAATGTCATTGGTCAGATGAAACAAAGTAGAACGGTTTGGTAGAAACACAACTCGTGTGTTTGGAGGAGATGAGAAAGGTGAGTTACATCCAAAGTGCACCATACCTACTGTGAAGCAACGGGGTAGGGAACATCATGCTTTGGGGCTGTTTCTATGCAAAGGGTCACGATGATGATCCGTGTATATGAAAGAATGAATGGGGCCATGTATGTGAGAATTTGAGTGCAAACCTATTCCATCCAGCAAGGGCATTGAAGATGAAACGTGGCTAGGTCTTTCAGAGATGAACATGATCCAAGATCACCACCAATGGCAATGAAGAAGTGGCTTTGTAAGAGCATTTCAAGGTCCTGGAGGTGGGCTAGCAGTCTCCAGATCTAAAAACCCCATAGAAAACTTTGGTGGGAGTTGAAAGGTGTTTGCCCAGCGACAGCCCAAAACATCCCTGCTCTAGAGGAGATCAGCATGAGGAATGGGCCAACATAGCAGCAACAGTGTGTACAAACTTTGTGAAGACTTACAGAAAACGTCTGTTCTCGGTCATTGACAACAAAGGATATACAACAAAGTATTGAGATGAACTTTTGTTATATGAACCGCAAAATATGATTTCCCACATAATTTGATAAAACAATCTTTCCAAATCAGACAATGTGATTTTTCTGGATTTGTTTTTATTTGTTTCTCATAGTTGAGATGATCTATGTGTCATATTACAAGGCCTTCTATCATTTTTAAGTGGGAGAACTTGCACAATTGGTGGCTGACTAAACACTTGTTTTCCCCACTGTAAGTGAAGTGTCAATCACTGGTAGTCCCCAAGACTCCCTATTCCCAAGGTCCTCGACATTCCTTGCTGCACAACCACGAAGCAATAGCCGAACATGGGAACCACTGCTCCATTCAAAGTCTATTGGACAGATGAAGATAGTTGAACACTGAAGAACAGGAAAGGCCATTTGCGCCCCTGTTTTGTATACTGTATCACTCAGCTAATTAGACATTTATCACCTTTCCCAAAGATAGGTGATAAATGTTAGGATAGTCTCCAAAAAAAAATGGGAATCTCGAAGAGAACAGAGAGTGACTTGATCACTATATTTATATTGTTGCCATAGGCAAACTTTAAACTCTATCATTTCTCTATCTCTAAAACACTAAAACTTAACTTTTATTCTGTATAACATACTTAACCTCTATACCACAATATTTAAAACACCTGATTTCTAACTCTCATTTATCCTTTCTAATTTGAAGAAAGAATAGCTCTTTTCTAATTAGTCTGGTGGATGCACCACCTATTAACAGGATGCCTTTTATAACAGTTATTTATTATCTCCAGTAAGGGATCCCAAGCCTCCTACTTGGGCAAGTCGTCCCTAATCCTCATGACACAGAACAAATAAGGCCCCCTTGTGACACCCTCTGCAGCGGGTGGCACTTGTAGACAGAGGTGAGAAATCACAATTTAAAATGTAGAGGGTATCAGAAGGAAACCTTATATGTTTTATGTCCATTAGATTAGGGATGACTACCCCTCGTTTTAGGATACTTGGTATCCTTACGGAGTTAGTATAATTATTGTATATATATAAGGTTTCTGTTATTGGTGGTGCTTCACCAGATTGATAATAGAAAAGGGAGCTATTCCTTCAAGGAAGTAGAAAGGATACATTGAGAGGGTTAGAAATAGGTTTTTAAATTGTGTGCATGAGGTTAAAGTGTTATATATATAAAAGTTAAGTTTTAGTGCTTTATAGATAGAGAACTGATAGAGTTTAAGTTTGCCTATGGCAAAATAGTAAATAAAATGTCTATAATGGGACAACCTCTATAATGTGAGCCAGGCAGGAAGAAACCACTTGTATAACTCAAAGACCATAGCATTTCAGGGCAAAAAAAGCCATATTACGGAGACCATTTCAGGCTACTTGTCATTCTGGCACGTTTCCTTTAGGAACTGTGCAGCTCCTTAATTGCTACAATGCCCCAAAAACGTATTTGACAGCAAGCAATCCCTTTAAAGCTGTGCTAAAATGGAATACGGACTTTTTTTTTTTAATTTTCCTTCTTCATTAACTAGGAAGAAGGGCTTTGCCAGTAATTTCCCTCTTGAATATAATTAACGACAGTCAATCTAGACACAGCAGCAGCAATAGCTATAATCACACATCAATAGGCAGAAACTCCTCGGACCTGAACACATGTGGAGCTGTAAACACAACACTGATAGCGAGAACATTTGGACCCCTACTCACCTTAATGTCGGCGATTAGAGCATCCGGGTCATGAATGCCGTCAGGAAGGCACTTCTTGTGTGGAGGAAGAGATTCAAGCTTCTTGACCAGGTAATGTAAACCTTCCATCTCAAACCATGTCAGACAATGGGGTGTACTTGGAGGGGAGGGTGGTGTAGGCAGAGATGGTGGTGGCGTAAGAGGCCTGTGCACTGCAGGAATCCTGGACATGAGGATCCGCTCCTCGCGCCGTTGCCGAGACCGTTCTCTCTGTCGCCGCTCCCGCTCCCTCCGCCGCTGCATCTCTCTCTCTGCCCGCCTCCGTTCTCTCTCTTTTTTGCTCAAGCCTTCCTCTTCCTCCCAGTCTTGGTCAGAGGAGTCGTCATATTCGGATGAGGAAGAGGAGGAGGGGGAGGAAGAAGAAGAAGAAGAAGAAGGATCTGAAGTTGATGAAGTTGAAGAGGATGACGGGGTTTCTGGTCTCCGACGACCATTTAGCTCCAGGTCTGTAAGTAGAATTAAGGGTAATTATTACATTAGGGTTCAGCGTCACCAACAGAAAACAACCATTTGCTGCCACTTTTGGATACACGCTGGCATTCACCCAGCCCTCTATAGGGTTATAAGTCTGTGCAAAATACTCAATTTAATGGGAGTATCTAGGATTATGACAGAGAAGAGAACCCGTCCGGAGGTTTACACTGCCCTATGTGACAGCAGGATATAATGGAGAGAGAGGAGGGATATGTAGGTTTATATGAAAGGGGGCAGGATTTCTGAGTAAAACACAGGGGGGGGGGGGGGGGACACTGAAAGTCCTGCTTATCCCTCAAACAGCGAGTGACAGTCTGCTCTGTATCACACTGATATATAGAAAGCTGTCAATCACTGTATTTAGCCGAGGTCAGCAGGAATCTCACTGTCTGTCAAGGAGTCTGGTCAATATTTTCTCTGTTCTTTAATCAGAAATCCTTCTCCAAATCATATAACCTCATAGATCTTCCAAACCAGTGCAACCGTTGATGCTTGTTGCCTCCAAGACAAAAAAGAACAGACAGGGAGGGGGGAGGACAATGCAGGCGCCCCAATATAGTGTAGTAAGCTCAAACAGATTTGTTAAACTCAATATCAAATTTATGGTGCTCACCTTGTATGGTTGTACTAAACAATAGTACAACTCATTTTTTACCATATAATCCTTGAACCACACGCTTTAGCCGGCTCTCCTCTGCACCATTGAGATCGGACACATGAATACAGTGAAGACTTGTGGTTACTGAAATGTAAACCATGGTTTACATTCAAGTAACCACAAGTCTTCACTATATAATCTTATATCAAGAGCTTTTCAGGCTTCTCCCCCCTCTATCATATAACCTATTAAAAATCACAGTGCTAGGCTCCTCTCCTCTATCATAGAACCAATATATAGATATCAGAGCTCAGCTCTCTCCCTCTATCATATAACCCTTTATTCCCACAGAGACTCAGCCTCCTCTCATCATATCTTATAACCTATATATACAGAGCTCTGCATTCTCTCCTCTGTTAATATAACAATATATATCACAGAGCTCAGGCTTCTATCCTCTATCTATAAACCCTATATTTTCACAGAGCTCAGCTCTCTACCTCATCATTATACCCTATATATCACAGGAGTTTCAGATCCTCTCCCTCTATTATATAAAACCTATATATCACAGAGTCAGCTCATCTCTTCTATCACATAAACCCTATATATCAGAGCTCAGTCCTCTCATCTATCACATAACCCTATATATCAGAGATCAGCTCTCTCATCTATCATCTAACCCTATATATCAGAGCTCAGCTTCTTCTCAATCTATAATATAACCTATTATATCAGAGCTCAGCTTCTCTCCTCTATCATATAACCTATATTCACAGAGCTCAGCTTCTCTCCCATTAATTCATATAACCCTATATACACAGAGCTCAGCTCTCTCCCTCCATCTTAAACTATTATCACAGGGCTCAGCTTCTCTCCCTCTATCAGTTAACCTATATATCACCAGAGCTCAGCTTCTCTCTCAAATCATATAACCTATATATCCCAGAGATCAGCTCCTTCATCTATCATATAGCCCTTTATATCACAGAGCTCAGCTTCTTCTCCTCTATCATTATAACCCGTATATATCACAGAGCTCGCTTCTTCGCCTCTATATATAACCTATATATCACCAGAGTCAGTCCTCTCATCTATCATATAACCTATATATCACAGAGGCTCATTCTTCATCTATTCATATTAACCTATATATCACAGAGCTCAGCTTCTCTCCATTTCTATAACCCTATATATCACTGAGCTCAGTCTCTCCTCTATCATTTAACCCTATATATCACAGAGCTCGCTTCTCTACTTCCATCATATAACACCTATATATACAGGCTCAGTTCTCTCCTCTATCATATAACCTTATATCACAGAGCTCCGCTTCTTCCCAACCACGTGTCACTCGCGCCGTCTAAACCGCCCTACTATCATCACACGTGAGACCGCACTCATACTTCCCGTCACTACGCACGCCATCATGTCCGATTCCACTATATATCACAGAGCAGCAAGCACACCTCCGCACACTTATAACCTTATTATCACAGAGCTCAGCTGCCTCTCATCTGATATATTAACCCTATATATCACAAGGAGCTCTGCTAGACATCATACATTATCATATAACACCCCAGCCTTATCTCCTCTATCCGTCGCCACCTACGTTTTCCTCCATCATATAACACTATATATCACAGATGCTCAGCTTCTTTTGCTCTTCCTCGCACTCGATCTAATACGAGAGGAGCTAGTCTGAGCAGTGCATCTCCGATTCACGCAGCTTCATCCACTCATCCGTATACTATATAACCCTATATATCACAGAGCTCAGCTTCTCTATCATATAACCCTATATATCACAGAGCTCACTTCTTTTCCGTCTATCATATAACACTATATATACTGGGCAACATAGCTTGGCACATATAGAGATGTCAGGGCTCCAACTGAACACCTCAACACCATACTCTAATTCTGTGTGCATCGCGCTCTTGTCAATCGGACATTTTAAGCTGTAACACATAAGGGCCCTCCCCCCAATTATTATCACTAATTATAAGAACCTACACTTCTCTAGAAGTCTGTAACCTGCCATTTGATTAATGGAGTCTTTCCATATGCCCTATAAAAAGACATACAGGTGTCAGAGAACAGACCAGTTACAACCATACATGTAATAGCATGGACTCTATCAGTGGCTGTTTCGGTCATGTCTGGTTTAGTAAATCCTTGTGAAATAATTCTGGAGCATCGTCTCTTAACTTTGTGCTGTGCCTGTTATTTCTTCTTCAAATGTTACTATCCAATGGGTATAACCAGTTAGGGGCATGTCCCTGTACAGTCTGAAATTGCTCAATCACAGCAGATAGTCACTGTGTGCAGACACACCCATTTGGCAAGGGGAATAGTAACACCCAGCTGACAGATTCAGGAACACATTTCTAGGAGGAATAACAGAGGAACAACACAGAGATTTAAGGGAAGATGCTGCAGAATTGTTATATCACAGGAAACACAAGGACTTATGAAAACAGACATATTAGAGGTCACTGGTCCCTTAAAGTACCCCAATTCTCTCTCATATGAGGGGCCGCAGGGGGGCTCTATATTAAAATAACAGCCTTATAGAGACCTGTCATTATAGATTGATGCCTCCTGGCTGAGGGCAGCACAGTTCAAGTGTCAGGTCTGCTGTTTCCAGCGCTGTGTCCATTTATCTGTAAGTGCTGCTGTTTCACGAGTATTTAATGCTCAAATCTGCAGTTTTCAGGCAGAAGAGTATTCTGTGTCATGATTTAGGGGGCGGTTCCCCGAAAGCGTTGAGTATACAGCCATCACAATCTATTTGCACAACAATGGTCCTCAATTTTTAATATTGAATCCCTTAAAAGCTACACTTTTAATTTAATCATTTTGTGGATCTGAACTACAGACGCTGGTATCACCATTTGGAAAAGTATCCTTTACTTTGGGAGCAGTGCTTCGGGGCTCCCTTATCCCTGCGACTGGTTCAACACATCTGAGTCTGGGTGAGCTGAAACATTTTTGCTCTATTTTTTGCCAGTCTGTAAGTGGGTACAGTGCCTTGCGAAAGTATTCGGCCCCCTTGAACTTTTCAACCTTTTGCCACATTTCAGGCTTCAAACATAAAGATATAAAATGTAAAAAATTTTTGTGAAGAATCAACAAGTGGGACACAATTGTGAAGTGGAACGAAATTTATTGGATATTTTGAACTTTTGTAAAAAATAAAAATGAACGTGGGGCGTGACAAATTATCCGTCCCCCTCAAGTTAATACTTTGTAACACCACCTTTAGCTGCAATTAAATTTTTTTTTTTCTTTTAATAAAGATTTAGGCTCATCAAGGGTGGAGCCAAAAGTGGAGCTTCTGCTTTTTTTGAAAAAAATATTTTATTTGTTTGTTTTTTATTTATTTTACATATTGTGCCCCCCTCCAGGAGGCTTCCTGCCTATCTATACATAGAGCGCACAGTGGTCACTATATTCATGACAATGGGCCCCTCAGGTTTCTGCCGTGGTGTCTGTTGTAGAGATGGTAAAAATAGTGCAGCTTGCGGTGTCATTTCCGACGGAACATGCGAGCCTCTGATGCACATGAGAACCAGGCCTAATGCCGACAGCCGGCTCTCCACTCCCGCAGCTGTGCAATTACTCTGTACAGATGTTCCAGAATGTCCGAGGAGAGTTAAAGGGAACCTGTCACATAGATTATGCCGCCTTGCTAAGGGCAGCACAAGCCAGTGTCAGACATGCTGTTCCAGCGGCTGCGGCCTGTGTCCCTTTCCTGTAAGGATGCTGCAGTTTTAGTTAGAGCAATTTACCTCACATCTTATTCATGTGCAGGTGTTAGACCCGCCCACTTAAGCTAGCCACCCGCCACTGACCCGTTATTCACATTGTTTCTACCACTATTCAAAATATAGGTTTATCAGTTGAGTTGGTGGGTGGGTAGCTCCTCAGGTGGAGGGGCATCGAAAAAAAAAAACGGACTTTATGACTCTTCTGGCTGAAACACTGCAGATTTAAGCATTAAATACTCGAAACTCCAGGCATCTTACAGAATAAGGGACACAGTGGCTCGGAAACAGCAGGTCTGATCACTAGCTTGTTCTGTCGTCAGCCAGGGGGGCATAATCTATGTGACAGGTTCCCTTTAAACGGCCATCGCCCGGATGTTTTTGCTGTGCATACTCCGGGGTTTAATTGTGTCCCAAGTATACCCCTGCAAATACGGTAAAAACATAGCATTCTGAGTGCTATGATAAGCCAATGTTTTCCCTGGTGCACATAAAGCACCCGTAAAAAGAAGTGGCATGTAACTTCTTTCAGACGCGTACACGTCAGGGAAAGCGAAACAAATATGAGGCCGGGCCATAGCACTGTTGAAAAAGTACGCACTGGCCAGCACATACTTTCAACAGCAAGCGTATTGCGGATCGGATTGGGCACAAGTAGTGGTTGTGGCAATATTGCTGTGTTGATACTTACCCCATAGTTTATGGCTGGTTAGCAACCAATTAAGGACCAACATATTTAGGCCTTAAAGTGGTTGTCCAGCAATTTAATAAAGCTTTCTTTTTTTACTTTTACAATAAAATACAAGACAAAAAGTTTGATTGCTCTATCACCATCAAAAATTCCATACCAATACATGAAAATAAACAGGGGTATGGTAGAAATTATTTATGCCTGCCATACTCCTTATAATTGTTTTTTTTGTTTTTTTTTACCACAATGGTCAAACTCCATGAAGAAAAATAAAATAAAAACAAGCTTTAAAGGGGTTGTCTCGCTACATTGATTCCTCTTACCTCCGTCCTGTTTTTTTTTTGGTTTCACTTTGAATTCAGGGGCGTGTTTATTGGCTTCCACTAGGCTGCAGAAGAAGCCAGGTCTGTAGCTATAGTAACCAGTGATGGTAGCTTCAGGAGAGATCAAATAGGTCTGTAGCTAGAGAGACCTGAGGAGCTGATGCAGCCCATACAAGAGGGGATATCTCAGAATAGGGAGGACACTGGTAATGGACACTCTATTGCAAAGTAGATAAAAAAGTATAAATGACAAAGCGCCGCCAATAGTAAGAGAGCTGCTAGAAAAAATTCAAGGGATTACTCTGCCTATTTTCCAAACTTAAATTACCATTTTATTAGTAACAAATGACACCAGCGCCTCATAACTCTTATAATGTCTTCCAACTCAAATGTAGCCAACTTTCCTGAAAATATAATAGCTCAACAAATCACTGTTGATTGAAGCTATGGTGCAACACCTCCAGATCCAGTGTGTTAGTCCACAATCTGCTTCTTTACCGCTAATCAACTGATCTCCACATACTAAAGGTCGTTATAAAATACACATAAACAGCACCATAAATTACAAGAAACTCTTGCATTGCGTACCTAAAAATAGCTCTTCCAGTATGCATCATTCATATTATATCCACAGCGATCCCACTTTACTGACAAAGTAAGGAATGAAAGTTAGTGTTCAAATTAACCAAGGCTCCGGCCGGCAGAGCTCAGATACCAAGCACGTAAAAAAAACTAATGGTGCAGCCCTGAGTTGGAAGCCGTGTTTTCTTCCGAAACGTGTTGGTACTTTTTATAGTGGCAAGTCTCTGTAGGCTAGGTGAGTCCACCTTAGTCTGCCCGTTAGTTTTTACGTGGCACCAAATATCCACCCCCACAACGCGTTCACGGGGTGCCATTTGATTGCCATGGTTGCCGTGGGGGCCTAGTGACAGCTCCTAATGTAGCTTCCAGGTTTGTGCTCCTATTACACTGTGCCATAAGCAGGGTGTAAAGGAGATGAATGAAATCACTATATATAGCATACAGTACAGATGATTGCATGTTCCTAGAGAACTAAAAGTTTACAGAAAAAGAAATGTTAAAAAAAACCAACATTTTTTCCCCTAAACATCCCCTTTTTCCTCCACACCAGAATTGTCGTTTTAATCATCCTGTCTCCCTCGCAAAAAATGGAATAGGAAGCTGCATACAGTCCAAGTTGCTACGAATAAAAACTAGACCTTGCCCCACAAAAAACACAGCTCCAGTAAAGAATAAAAAATAAAACAAAGGAAAATATATAAATATGGAATTTAAAACTGAACTCCATAAAAACTAAGCCCCCACAAAAATGGCACAACTGTGGGGCTTTTTCACCTTTTACCTCAAACACTTTTCTTGTGTCTCCCAGTACTGATATGGTAAATGGTACATCATGTCCCACATAAAGCAAGCCCTCATACATCTATATAGGCGGGAAAAATAAAAGTCTATGTAAGAAATAAGTTCTGGCTCTCGTAAGGCGGGAAGGAACAAAAATCTGAAAATTAATGCATCATTAAAGGGTTAAAAAAACAAAAAAAACCTGCCATTAAAACAGCACTTTCTAGAGCACGGGTGTCAAACTGTGGCCCTCCAGCTGTTGGGAAACTACAAGTCCCATCATTCCCACTGTTATAGATTATACAAATGCATGATGGGAGTTGTAGTTTTCCAACAGCTGGAGGGCCGCAGTTTGACACCCCTGGTTCTTACAACTGGCTCACAAATGTGTCCTCTCATCTGCCATACTCCGTGAACTGCAGGATGGACGCTAGAGAAGTCAAGCGTCTTAGAGACAACCTGGGGCCGAATGATTCAAACGCATGGTAGTAAGTTCTACGAGTATGGTGACAAGAGTGGACGGATGTTAGAGGAGTCTGTTTCCAAATGGGACAATTCCACATTTCTTCTATAAAAAACCGTATCAAAGTCAGTGGTCCATTGTACCGGCGACATTGCTAAAGCTTTTCATGGCTTCTATCCTAAGTTATACAACCTCCCGCCTCCCTCTCAACCGAGACAACCGAAAACTTTCCCACATCCTTCTCTATTGTCAAGAATTCCAGAATCTATTTCTCAACAACTGGACAAACCTTTTTCCCCCATCGGAACGTGGCCGTTATCACGAAACCCAGGAAATACCCACAATCCTGCGGTAGCTACCGTTCCATCTCCTTAATTAGTGTGGACCACAAAATGTATGCTAGATTAATTGCGAATAGACTTAACCCAGTTCTACACTCCCCATTCCACCTAGATCACGTGGGATGTGTACCTGGTAGAGAATCACGGGACAACACGCTCAAAACTCTGGACATCATTTAATACTCCCGCGACCACAAAATACCTCTTAGGCAATGTTCACATGGCTTATTGTCGACGTAATTGCGGGGGCGGCAGCTCGCCGGCCCCATAGACATGCATTATTCATGGCGCGTACACGCCGTAAATAATGTGCATGTCACTTTCTCCCCGCCCGGCGTATTCGCCGAGCGGGGAGGAGAGACGGAATCCACAGTTCTCTATGAGAACTGTGGATTACCGTAATGGCTGGGACTGACTCCAGCCGTACTGCAGCACAAATACGGCGCGCAAGTACGGCTGAAATCAGCGCCCAAATCAGCCGTGTGAACGAGGCCTTATGGAGCCATCACTGATGCAGAGAAGGCGTTCGACAGAATATCGTGGCCTTCTCTGCATCAGACTCTCACCCACATAGCATTAGGTCCTACCTTTTTATAAAATATTTCCAACCTTTACAAATCACCTTCGGCATGCATCAAAGTTATTGGGTTTCTATCTGAACCCTTTTCTATTTCAAATGAGACAAGACAGGGGTGTCCTCTATCTCCTCTGCTCTACATCTTAATGATGGAGAACTTGATGACATCCATAAGATCCAAACCTGATATTAAGGTGATGGACATTGGAACGCGGGAGTATAAATGCTCTACATCTGCAGATGATTTGCTAGTTTATCTCACATACCCACATATTTTTCTTCCTGCCTTGATGGCAGAAGTAACACACTTTGGAGCCTGGTCAAATGTTAAGACCAACCTTTCTAAATCTGGCGCTTAATAAGATCAGCATCTTCTGCAATCTAATGTTCCATTTGAATGGCCTAAGAGGGTAATTCTTATTTTGGGATACAGATCACCGAAAACCTCTCTAAATTTTATTCCAATAATTCACTCCCACTACTAAACCAAACCGTAAAGGATTTAGACGGGTGGAATAAAAAAGATCTTTCATGAATTGACAGGATAAACGTGCTTAAAATGTCTATCCTCCCAAAGTCCCTATATCTTTTGCAAACAATTACTATACATATCCCTGATCCCTATGATATTCTGGAAAAAGATTAGAGGCTGTTTTAGCTCTTTTGTTGATCGACCAAGAATCACATACGATTCACTCATTAGACCCAAGGATGCTGGCGGCACACGCCTACCGGACTGCAAATGATACTATTTGGCCTCAGCATACGTCCACCTTCTTGCACTGGCATTAGACCAGGATAGAAAGCTCTGGGTCAATCTGGCAACAGATACCTGCCCTTTGGCGGTGGCTGCACTCCCCTAGACCTGGACTCCCACCACCCAAGGAGATATCCCCTCCTCTTTCTGCACAGAACAAACCCTAGCAATTCTTTATTGACATAAAGGCTATCATACTCTTACTGACCGTAAAGGCCCCTGCGTTCCGGTAACCAATAATCCTGATTTCCCGCCAGGCTTCTCCTCTTATGGCTTTCTAGGTGGCGCAAAGGAGATTTCTTTTCACTTCCACCATGTGGTTTTGGAAAGGAGTCTAGCATCCACGGATGGCATTCTCAAAGGGAAGAAAGCTCCCACCAGTTCCCCTTATCAATATATCCAACGCTCCCACTTCTTCAACAAAATTAAACCTACATTAAATTTACATAGACTTCTTACTGCATTTGAATGATTATTAGCCTCTTCAGGAACGCACCACTCAGTATCTCTCTTCTACAAATTACTCATTTCTGATCACTCCAAACTACTTCCTTCAGAGGGAAATGAGTTGGGTCTCTCCTTTACTACCCCTCAGTGGGAATGCTGTTTCCAGTTGACCCATAGGGCGGCTGTAGCCTCTGGACATCAGGAAACCTGCTATACGGTTCTGTTTAGGTGGCATAGGGTCCCAGCTGTGTTACATAGGGCGGCTGTAGCCTCTAGACATCAGGAAACCTGCTATAAGGTTCTGTTTAGGTGATATAGGATCCCGGCTGTGTGACATAGGGCGGCTGTAGCCTCTAGACATCAGGAAACCAGCTATAAGGTTCTGTTTAGGTGGCATAGGGTCCTGGCTGTGTTACATAGCGTGGCTGTAGCCTCTAGACATCAGGAAACCTGCTATAAAGGTTCTGTTTAGGTGGCATAGGGTCCCGGCTGTGTTACATAGGATGGCTGTAGCCACTAGACATCAGGAAACCTGCTATAAGGTTCTGTTTAGGTGGCATAGGGTCCCAGCTGTGTTACTTTAGGATGGCTGTAGCCTCTAGACATCAGGAAACCTGCTATAAGGTACTGGTTAGGTGGCATAGGGTCCCAGCTGTGTTACATAGGATGGCTGTAGCCACTAGACATCAGGAAACCTGCTATAAGGTTCTGTTTAGGTGGCATAGGGTCCCAGCTGTGTTACATAGGATGGCTGTAGCCTCTAGACATCAGGAAACCTGCTATAAGGTTCTGTTTAGGCGGTATAGGGTCCCGGCTGTGTTACATAGCGTGGCTGTAGCCTCTAGACATCAGGAAACCTGCTATAAGGTTCTGTTTAGGTGGCATAGGGTCCCGGCTGTGTTACATAGCGTGGCTGTAGCCTCTAGACATCAGGAAACCTGCTATAAGGTTCTGTTTAGGTGGCATAGGGTCCCGGCTGTGTTACATAGCGTGGCTGTAGCCTCTAGACATCAGGAAACCTGCTATAAGGTTCTGTTTAGGTGGTATAATTTCCTGGCTGTGTTACACAAGTGGTTCTCATCGATCTCGAGTGACTGCTGGAGATGCAGAAAAGTGGAGGGCACTATGTTACACATTTGGTGGAAGTGTTCTCTGATCAAGGGATTTTGGACCTTGGTGCTGAAAGTAGTTAGGGAAGTAACAGGGGTATTAATCCCTAACTCACCAGAGTCACTGTAGCTTTTTATGTTCAATATGCCTATTGGTACGTTCACAAAATCCCCCCTTAAACATCTACTCCAAGCTGCTAAAATGATAACACCACTGACATGGAAACTGCCCACCCCCCTAGCATAGAGGAGCAGTATGCAGAGACTGGCTTCATCCAAGGAATGGCGGAATTGATCGTTCAAACTCCAGATCAAAGGCATAAGTTCAATAGGACTTGGCTCTGCTGGATGACTTTCAAGTCCTCTTCGTTGCATCTTTCAATAGCAAGCTAGAGATCTGTTTGACAGCACACCTCTAGGGATGAACGGGGAGCTTGTAGTGACTGCTCTGGCTGTGTCCTACCACCGTAAGGCAATATATAGTTTGGCCGTGGGTCTGTTGTGGTAGTTGATCACTCATCTATCCTCCCCCCTTTTGTTTCCCTCTCTCTCCTATGTATGCTTTCTTCTCCATTACACAAGAACTCGCTTTGACGGCTACTTACAGGACCCCAAGTTCTAGTTGTACTCCATATACACCTTGTATGCTGTGTAATCTACATAGTGACGTTATTGACCTTTTAATCATTGTACGATACATCCAATTTCATACTTTCTGGATGGTTTAGATTTTTATTAGGTTATTATTATCCGCTCATAATATATTTCCATTTATGCTAACACAATATGATACTGTTTATTGCTCTCTTTATGTAACATTATGCCTTAATAAAATCCTTTATGAATTGGAAAATAAGTATTAAAGGAGTTTTATCATTTGAACTGTTCGTGCTGTTCAGCTAATTCTCCGAGATTGAATTTGAAATCCGGGGGCGTGTCTCTCCTCCAAGGGGGCGTGTCTCTCCTCCCAGGAGGCGTGTCTCTCCTCCCAGGAGGCGTGTCTCTCCTCCCAGGAGGCGTGTCTCTCCTCCCAGGAGGCGTGTCTCTCCTCACTGATGAACTGTGACATCATTTTGTATGAAGCAGGGGATGCAGAAGACTGTCTGGATATAACAGCTCTGTAGCCTCCTGCATGCTTCTTATGTCTGCAGCCTTCAGGCTCCACAAGCTCCTTGCTGTGCTATATGCAGTTATACACACAGATGAGACATGTGAGGAGTACACTGCCCCCTTCCTCCTCCCCTTCTGTTACCAGACAGGAGACTGTATGACTGTGGTATATGCAGTTATACACACAGCCTCAACTGATGAGACATCTGAGGAGTGTACACTGCTCCCTCTCCCCCTTCTGTTACCAGACAGGAAACTGTATGACTGTGCTATAAGCAGTTCTACACACAGCCTGAACTGATGAGACATGTGAGGAGTGTACACTGCCCCCTCCTTTCCCCTCTGTTACCAGGCAGCAGACTGGGTTATATGGAGCAATGCACACTGCCTTCCCCCCTTCTCTCCCCTGTTAACAGGCAGGAGACTCTATAATACTGTGTTATATGAGGGGATCTGTGACTTAAACAGCCAGTAATTGCCCAGATCATTCACCCTAGAGCTGGGAGAGGAGTATAGAGCCAGCAGACCTTGGTTTCACTATCGATTTTAACAGCTCAGAGGGGAGTGTAAACAGAGTGTGCAGGCAGCCAATCACAGCGCAGGGGGTGTGTCCGGGGAGTTTCCTGTCTGGGGGCGTATCCCAACAGGCTGAATAAAATGTCAGCCAGCCAATCACAGTACAGGGGGCATGTCTATGGGGCGGGATTCGGCCAGGGGGCGTGTCCCGACCAGCAGCAGCATAATACAGATTTACAGAAAAGCTCATATCTGCTAAAGCAAGTGACAAAGGTAATGCATCCCAATTACAAAAGTGCTTATTTTTACTGTCCCCATAATCTGAGACATGATCTTTGTAGCGATAAAACCCCTTTAAGATATCATAAAAATATGCCAGTGTATATTCACAGAGAATCCATAATAAACATACAACATATACCAAATGTGAAGAAAAAACTGCCACTGGTTGATGCTCCCCCAGTGTTCAGCCAGCCTTAATACCGTATGTTTTATTTTTTCTGTAAAAAAATCTTATTTAAATTTTTTATCAGATACGCAGTTCCAGTTTTTCAGTACTTTTGTACTATAAGGCTATGTTCACACAGCAGTAATTGCGGGGCGTATCTCGCCCCGCAATTACACCGTGTGTACGGGGGCGGAGCGGGTGTGTTTGTGTGTGTGTGTGTGTGTGTGTGTGGGGGAGTGGGAGGAGGGAGAGGGAGGGGGCCGGCAGCCTGCGGCCCCATAGACATTCATTATTCTCGGCACGTATATGCCGTGAATAATTGACATGTCACTTCTCTCCCCACTCGGCGTATTGTGTGAGCAGGGAGAGGAGACGGAATCCATAGTTCTCTATGAGAACTGTGGATTACCGTAATGACAGGGACATATCTCGCCCCGTATTTAGCGCAGTACGGCGTGAAATACGGGGAGAGACATGTCCCATTTTAAGCCGTGTAAACATGGCCTTAGAAGAGGTGTGGGGGGGGGGGGGGATTTGCATTGCTGCATAGAAAGATTTGTATCTTTTTAAAAATTTTCTGGTGAGTCATAAGGGCTAGGTTATTACAGAACGGGATGTAAGTTTTACTGGTATTGTATATGTTATACATTTTATTCCAAAGCATTAAATGCCCATTATTGGCCTGCCCCAATGTGCAGACACATAACGAGAGCTTTGCTATGCCCACCTGTCCTCATTACCCTTCAGGGTACATCCATATGACGAGCAAAGCTTACTTTGCAGATTCTGTCAGATGAGTTATTTCATGTGGATTTTGGTCTTTTTTTCTGTGGATTTACAGTCCGAAAACAAATCCCATTCATTTCCATGGAATTTTGGATGCGGATCTGCATCCAAAACGGCATACGCTGTTTGAAGCATTTTACACAAGTATTTTAACCGGCCCCACTGACCTCAAAAGTAAACTTTCCATCATATTCCTATGAAATATGAATATGTTCTAAGTTTTATTTACTCTTAAAGGGGTTGTCTCACTACATTGATTCATCTCACCTCAGTCCCGTTTTTCTTGGTTTCATTTTGAATTCAGGGGTATGTTTGCTGGTTCTACTAGGCTGCAGTAGAAGCCAGGTCTGTAGCTATAGCAACCAGTGCTGGCAGCCTATCATGAGGGATTTAACAGGTCTGTAGCTATAGTGACCTGAGGAGCTGATGCAGCCTATACAAGAGGGAATATCTAGGAATAAGTAGGACACTGTTAATGGACACATATTACAAAAGTGACTTGTTTTTGCAAGATGTTTAACATAAAAAAACAATCCTTGTAGTGAGACAACCCCTTTAAGAACTGACTGAGAAAATACACGTTGTGTGAACTACAAGGCTTATTTTCAATTGAGATCCATGGGGATTATTTACTTTCGGTACAAGTATTTCAAGTCGTAATTAACATGAATTCTGACTTGAAATACTTGTCGTGTGGATGGAGCCTCGAGGTGCAGATGGGCCAATAAAGGGAGCAACTTTCCTTTATATGGCTTGTTATTGACTACAGCATCTAAGGGCTTAACAGCCGGGAACAGCCACTGCGGCAGCTGCTTGTCGATCCATGGTGATCATATAGGCACGGTTTCTGCGCCTGTGCGATCACCATGAATTATAAGTACATTATGGAGTTGCCAATTATGCAATTGAATAGTGTAAATGTTGCTGATTAGTAAGCGGTAATGGTGTCCTAAAGGAATGATACTCTAAGTAGGTGCACATTAAGACAGTCATCAGTAACTAAGCACTCACCTATACTCAGCGACTCCCTCTGGAAGTCCTTGGTTAGATATGATCTCCTGGTCATGCAGTAAATATATCGCTCTAACACGTACCAGCACATCTCATAATAAAACGGGTAGCGGAACTTTGTAGGGACCTGAAAAGGTTATGAAAAAAAAATAAAAGGGAAGAAACCTTTAGTGTCTCAGTTGTGCATTGTGCAGCATTGTTAGGAAGAGCCGCATGTTCTCTCAGAACTCACCCGCGTCCGGTCTTCAATGCTATAGATGCGCAGCTGCATTGGAATATTGAAACTGTGCAGAAAGTTCCCACCGAAAACTAGAGTATCCTGAGGAGTGTACACAGCATGGATCCACCCTATACAAATAAGATCATCAGATTACTATATATATCACAGAGCTCAGCTTCTCTCCTCTATCATATAACCCTATATATAACAGAGCTCAGCTTCACTCCTCTATCATATAACCCTATACATCACAGAGCTCAGCTCCTCTCCTCTATCATATAACCCCATATATCCCAGAGCTCAGCTTCTCTCCTCTATCATATAACCCTATATGTCACAGAGCTCAGCTTCTCTCCTCTATCATATAACCCTATATATAACAGAGCTCAGCTCTCCTCTATCATATAACCCTATATATCACAGAGCTCAGCTCCCCTCCCTCCAGCAAATAACCCTATATATCACAGAGCTCAGCTCCTCTCCTCTATCATATAACCCTATATATCCCAGAGCTCAGCTCCCCTCCCTCCACCAAATAACCCTATATATCACAGAGCTCAGCTCCTCTCCTCTATCATATAACCCTTTATATCACAGAGCTCAGCTTCTCTCCCTCCATCAAATAACCCTATGCATCTTCTCAACTCCTACTTCTGCATCATTTTACTGCCTTCATAAAGCTTTTTTGTTTTAAATTATCTAAATATATAAACACATATACAAGACTACATATAAAACAATATATAGCCTAAGCATGAGAAAGAACAAAGCATCATCTACAGGTCATACCTGAAGGGATGACAAAGGTGTAGCCTTGCTTTAATTCAACTCGCTGGCAGTCTTGTACCCTGTCTCCTAGGAAGATGTCCCCTTGTTTCCCAGAAAGCAGCCAGTTCTCGTACATTTCCAGATTCTGGTCTGTTGGTGGGATCAACCAAAAGACCTGCAGGAGAAAAGGACAGATCTTCACACATTGACCATCATCTTACCGTATACATATACACATCTTATAGTCCTCATTTTTAGCAGCCATCTATAGCTCTGCCCGTGCCAAGATCAGCTTTTTGGAGATGTAGCAGGTACCTGGCATTTCACACAAATCCGGATACAAAATACACCTCTATCAGTGTACTGCAGTGTAGGACCTCAATGCACATAGATGGAGATGTCCATTAGACCTAAGCTGATGGATCGCGTGCGTCACCTTCAAACACCATAGAAAGTTTTGTCCGCAATCAAGACAGTTGTTAAGAGGAACCTGTCACATAGGTTATGCCCCCCTTGCTGAGGGCAGCACAAACCCGTGTCAGACCTGCTGTTTCCAGTGCTGTGTCCCTTATTCTGTAACATGCTGGAGTTTTGGAGCATTTACCCCTTAAATCTTATTCATGAGCAGGTGTTAGCCCCACCCTCCAAATGCTAGCCCCACCCTACAAAGGCTAACCCCGCCCACCTGACCGTTATTCACATGTTTCTACCTATTCAAATAAGTTTATCAGTTGAGTTGGGCGGGGCTAGCCCCTGTTGGGCGGGGCTAGCCTCCGGTGGGCGCGGTTTGAAAAAGACTCTTCGAATGACTCTTCTGCTTGAAAACTGCAGATTTCAGCATTAAATACACAAAAACTCCAGCATCTTACAGAATAAGGGACACAGTGATGGAAACAGCAGGTCTGACACTAGCTTGTGCTGTCCTCACTAAGGGGGGCGTAACCTATGTGACAGGTTCCCTTTAAGCCAAAGCTTTCTTCTATAAATCTTATACAAAGAAACCATTCTATTCCTGTCATCCCAGAATACTTGTGAATTTTCATCATGTTTCCTTGATTAGCTTTAAAAGTAAAAAGTAAATAAAGACCATAACCAAATACATTGCTGTTCCGATTTTGCTTTTCTTCAGTTAGAGCAGATTTTATCTCCTGCTTTTGCACACAAGCTTCCCTAGTTACAGGCCAGCTCTCTGTTTTTACAGGCTGCATCCGTGCTGGGATGTTGAGGTCACTCCCTGCTCTGTTCCTTCTCCTGAACACGGGAGCCCGTTTCTGTTACTTATTGACCAGTTTTAACCCCTTGGAGCTCTGTAGTCTTGTGCACTACAGTTTACAATCCTCCTGCACTCACGTCACTAATAGGATCTAGTAAAAAGAAAATCCACAGAATTCAATGTGTAGAGGTGACAATATTGATAAAAAGGTCCATACAAAATCAGGATTCTGCAGAAAATGCATGTAGAATTCTGGTACATTCAGTGATGTTGAATTTCTGGAGACCTGTCTACTCTATGCACAAATAAATCACTTGTTTGCTTGAAATGTGCGCTGTGCTGTAGATCTTAGGATTTTTGTCTATAAAATGATGTGAGTCTCATGTTCAAAGCTGTAGTGGATGAGGAAATATGGAGCCTGAAAGTCACAAGATAAAAACTTTGTTACCGTTTTGCTTGTCAGGGTAAAATATATTTATTGAATACAACTTCAGAACACAAAAAAACTTTAATAAATTGTAAATATGTAAAACGTGACAGTAAGTGGGGGAAAAAACAGTTTTCAAAAAAAACATCCTGAACAACATTTGTCGAGTCTGAATTTGTTCTGAAAAATAGTATTGCCTCCATATGATCCTTCATAGATGACTTCAAATCTGATCTAATTAATTCCAGGCTAGAGAACGGCCTCTCTACACTAACTTGGGTTGGTGACAAAGTGGTGACCACAGTGGCAACATCTCTAACAATGCCAGGGTATAAAGGAATTGCCTAAGGCAAGTCAGTTTTGATGAATGGCTTCTATTTCTTTGAAAGCAAGTGAGAAATTGTGCTGAAATCTGGTCAATCTTTTCCTCTGCGGTAACGCTTTGCCTGCTCCGTGTCATCCAAATACTTTTCAAAATTACACTCCTCATGTGATGAGGCTGAAGATATAGGAGCAGCAGCACTGGCCGGACCCAATTCCCCTTGCTCTTGGCACTGGATTGAACTGTACCAATTTATTATACTCCTGCAAAATTGGCACCGACTCCACAGCCCTGGTTGAAATGGTGACATTATACAACTTTTCAGTTAACCTATAACCTTAGTCATGCGGGTCACATAAGGATGTACGTAGTGAGGTATAATACGAATGAGGAGTATAGATGTTTGACACAGAAAGAGGGGTATGGAGAGCAGGGAGGCTATAGACTAAATAGACTAGGCACAGGAACTGTATACTTTCAGTCTAAGGCTATGTTCACACGGCTTAAAATGGGACGTATTTCAGTCCGTAATTTTGCACCGTACTGCGCGAATTACGGCTGTAATACGTCCCACGTCATTACAGTAATCCACAGTTCTCATAGAGAACTATGCATTACGTCTCCTCTCCCTGCTCGGCGAATCCGCCGCGGGGGGAGACAAGTGACATGTGAATTACTAGCAGTGTATACGCGTCGCTGGTAATGAAAGTCTATGGGCCGACGAGGTGCCGGCCCCCCGCTCCCGTCCACACGGCGTAATTACGGGGCGTCCGGTCTGAACGTCCAGGAAGTAAGCAGTGAATGTTCATCATTCATGTGGCAGGTGCAGCCAATCACAGGCCACAATGTCAAGTGACCACTATGGCCTGCGATTGGCTGGAGCTGTCACATGAATGAAGACCGTTCACTGATTCAGTGTCAGGGGTGTCCGGGAGAGAAGTAGGACTTTTAACCTCTATTTTTACTCATGCCCCGACAGACAAACAAGCACTGATCGGTCCTGGAACACCCCTTTAATGTACCAGAATTCTACACAAATGTCCTGGAAAATCTTGACGTTATGTGGACTTTTGCTCAATACAGTCACCTCTACATATTGAGTGCTGTGGATTTTTTTTACTATACATTGTCCATTCAAATGCAATATCTTTTTCATGTGCACCACAATATTTAACCTGAGTTCCGGTCTTCTATTACTGTAACAGGATCAGCTAAGAATAGCAGAGCCAGTATGTCAATAACTGCTATAGAGCCACCCATAGCCTTACCAGGAGGTGTAAGCTTGAGGCTGGCTGTGGCTCTGTATAACAGTGTAGTGAGAAAACCGCTTTAAAAGAGCCATTGGCGTGCCCCTCTCTAGAATTGTGGCTGCCCACAAAGAATTATGAAGCTGCAGGTAGAGTGAAAACTATCTGTGACATTTAAGATGCCCAAACACCTCCAACAACTGTCAGACAAACATTTGGCTGAAGCCGATTACTCCCAAGGCTCCCTGACACATGGACACTTGGCTTGGGCCCATACACAATTCAGTCAGGCGGCCATTTATACTTGATGAGAAGGTAGAAGCATAGCTGCCTTCGTGATCAGACATTAAAAGAGTGTAGAACATGTAATTCAAGAACAGGAGGTTCCTGCGCAACCTGATGGTTTTGTACAGTTAAGTTAAAGTGGTTTTGCCACGATCTAATGCTGACGTGGGATCCTCCAAAATGGGTAATCACTTTTCTAAATATAGGTCGTAACAAAAAGTGAAGTCTCTGAGAGCTACAGCCTGACTTACATGCCCTTGGTTTCCTGACAGTTTACATTAGACACGACCAAGAGCCGACAGGAGCTGATCTGGCTGCGCTTGCGTTGTTTGCACTTCTTATCTGATGGCAGGGAACATGAAGAGCTTTGAAGTGACTGGGGAGAAAGATTCTGTGTCTTTTGTATAGAGAATCCACAGGTTGTAATGTCATTATCTAAGTAAACATGCAGACGCTCCCTGCTCTGCCCCCCTCCTTCTTTCCCTGCAGCCGTTCCTTCATGAAGGAATGAAAAAAGGCTGCCTACTGAGCTTATCTTCTATCCTGAGCAAATAAGAGGGAGAAATAAAACGCATATAGCTTGTGCACAATACAGTTCTCTGTGGATTAGCAAAACATGTTAGCTCAACTACAGGGACTGAATATCAGGAACGTGCATGGGAGGTGGAGTGATGACATCACAGAGGAGGTACTTGTTTTTTTAAGCAGAGAAACACAACGCCCCTTTTTTCAAGCCTCAATAGGAGAGTAACAGCCTGTTAGGTAACAAACTCACTTCTTGGCAAAACCCCTTTAAATCTGTGGTTCCTCACTGAGCTCCTGGGTCTACCCTCCAAATAATCAGTGAAGAAGCTGCATGGAGATGGTGTAACGCGTAGTGATTCTACAGTTATGGCTTTAGTTATCTGGCTCCTTTTTATAATAGATTTTTCATAGGGACTATTTGTGGGTGTGTTTTTAGCTAAATATGTATTTGCACATGAGACTGCATACAGTTGAAACCAGAAGTTTCCATACACTATATAAAAAGCCCCATCTGCAGGTTTTTCTCACTATCTGACATGAAATCAGAATAAACTTTACTTATTTTAGGTCAATTAGGAACCAAAATTATTTATATTTGCCAAATGTCAGAATAATATGAGAGGATTTTTAAGGCATTTTATTACTTTCTGTAAGGTCAAACGTTTCCATACACTAGGATTGCTCTGCCTTTAAACAATTTGGGACAGAACATATGATGATGTCATGGCTTTGGAAGCTTCTGATTTATTTTATTGGAAACATCTGAGTTAGACACACCCCTATGGATGTATTTTAACACACACCAGAAACACACTGCCTCCTGTGTGTAACATCATGGGAAAGTCTAGAGAAATCAGGAAGAGAATTGTGGACTTGCACAAGTCTGGATCATCATCCTTTGGTGCAATTTCCAGATACCTGAAGGTGCCTCATTCATCTGTACAAACAATTATATGCAAGTACAAACAAGATGGGAATGTCCAGCCATCATACTGCTCAGGAAGGAGATGGGTTCTGTCTCTCAATGATGAACGTGCTTTGGTCCAACATGTGCATATCAACCCAAGAACAAAAACAAAAGACCTTGTGCAGATCTTGGTGGAAGCTGGTAAGGTTGTGTCATTATCCACAGTGAACAAGTACTGTATCAACATGGGCTGAAAGGCCACTCTGCTAGGAAGAAGCCATTACCCCAAAAGAAACATATAAAAGCCAGATTAATGTTTGCAAATGCGCACAGGAACAAAGACCTGAGGTCTGACAAAACTAAAATTTAACTGTTTGGCCATAATGACCATCGTTACGTGTACAGGAAAGAAGGAGAAGCTTGGAAGGCTAAGAACACCATCCAAAAAGTGAAACAAGGAGGTGGCAGCATCATGTTGTGAGGTTGTTTTGCTGCAGGAGGGATTGGTGCACTTCACAAAATAGATGGCATCATGAGGAAAGAAGATTATGTGGCAATACTGAATTGACATCTCAATGCAATCAGCCAGGAAGTTAAAGCTTGGGCAGAAATGGGTCTTCCAAATGGACAATGGCCCGAAGCTACTGCCAAACTGGTTACAAAGGGGAACATGTATGAAAACTGTCTTGGTCTAAGATGTTCTTTGTTGCCCAAAGCAACCAATCAGAGCGCCCCTTTCATTCTTTCAGAGCACTAGATGAAATGTAAGGGGAACTCCGATTGGTTGCTATGGGCCACAAAGAAAGTCTTAGACCAAGACAGTTTTCATACATTTGGCCCAAAGTGGCTTAAGGAGAACCAAGTCAATGTTTTGGAGTGGTCATCACAAAGCCCTGATCTCAATCCTACTGAAAATGTATTAGCAATGCTGAAAATGCAGGTGTGAGACGACCTACAAACATGGCTCAGTTATATCAGTTCTGTCAGGAGGAATGGGCCAAAATTCCTACCAACTATTGTGAGAAGCTTGTGGAAGGATCCAAAACGCTCGACCCAAGTCATACAGTTTAAGGGCAATGCTACCAAATACTAATGTAATGTATGGAAACTTTTGAGTTTGCAGAAAGTGATAAAAATGCCTTAAAAATGTTTTTCTCTCTTTAATTATTCAGGCATTTGGCAAATATAAATAATTTTGGTTCCTAATTGACCTAAAACAGGGAAGGTTTATTCTGATTTCATGTCAGATAGTGAGAAAAACATGCAGATGGGGCTTTTTATATAGTGCATGGAAACTGCTGATTTCAAACGTATATTTGGTCTACCTCCGTGATGCTTTTGAGGTTACTGTGCAGGATGACTGATAGGCAAAAGTAGGTGACCTTTGAGGGCACCACTTCATTCCAGGCAGAAAAGGGTGTGCAAAGAGGTATGGGGTGGGCTGAATTTGAAGTGTGGGGGCTTTATGTGCCTTGTTTGCCTATGGCACCAGAATACCTTGCATTTGGTGTCTGTTCCCTATTCATTTTAGAACTATAACTATACTGCTAGCTGTACTAATATAAGTGGTTTCTATGATACATCGGACTATTTAGGTGCGTTTTATTCTTGGTCTTGTTGAATAAATAATTATTTGCATCAATTTGCACAATTACTTTTCACGTGCTTCTGGTTTCTATTTTCTATATAGCATTATTATTGGCACACTTATAGCCCCCTCTATTGTAGTGGTGCTCCCTTTTGTCACTGTCTTTACTATACCAATAATGGCTCTTACATGGTCTGCACACCATATGGCTTCATACACACCTAAGGATTCATAGTTCGGACTAAGTTTTTCACCAAGAACTAAGTGTTGAAGGCTTCTCCAGCAACCACTTCACATACCTCAGATATAAACGTCCTCCAAAATGCATCAATGATTTGTATGCTATCTAGTACGCCATAGCATTTTATTATATTTCTGATGGAAATAAAGATCATGGACATTAACTAAGTTTTGCAAAATGGCAGCTGGATCAATGTCTACATTCCTGTATTCAAGTGTTGACTTCAGACTTTTCCATACATCCACCACAAAAGGGTCTACATTGATACAAGCTGGTGAGCTGATATTAGTACTTTTTCTGCATTTCTCTATAGTCGGTATGCATGTCTCCTATTGAAATGCATTAACATGATACATAGAATTTTTGAAACAGACATCCTGAAAATGACTGCGTACAAAGCGGTTAGTAAAGTTAATCTCTCTCTAAAACACACACACACATATATATATATATATATATATATATATATATATATATATATATATATATATATATTATACTTATATATATATATATATATATACACACACACACACCACACACATACACACACACACACATATATACACACACACACACCATTTATTTATTTTAGGCTCAGTTTTTTGTATCTCTTTTTACAGACCTGTACACATTACTAAAATCTCAGCTTTGTTTTTTTTATGATGTGTTATCGATATGCTTTATAACAACCTCACCCATTCATTAATGCGCATCATAAAAAAACAAAGCTAAAATTTTAGTAATGTGTACAGGTATAAGGGTCTGTAAAAAGAGGTACAAAAAACTGACCCTAAAATGGGGACAACTCACTACTGAAGAAGATAAATCTGTTAAGGCACAAGTAAAGTAAAACGAGTACCTTGCCTCCTCGCAGGATGTGGTACCATACGGACGTCCCCCCAAAGTCTACGTGGAAATCAGTGTAACAGCCCCTTACACTCATGAGACAGTACCTACAATAGAAATAACAGGCAAGAACAGGTTACAAATGCAGAAATATGATCTTTTATAGCCAGTAAAAAGCCTTATCTGCCATTCACAGCAGCTACCTGGTGATTAAGCATTTTTTGATTATTAGGCCAAAACAAAGTACCTACTCCTCCTAAACCAGTGGTGTGTTTGGAAAATGTACGCTAAAAGGCATTTATCTGGATATATGACTGTCTGTGCCTATACTGCTTAAAGGACTGTTATATGGACTTTAAAAAATGTACAGCCACAACTCAAGAGTAACTGGTGTTAACATGTTCGTGGATATTTAATAAAACTTTTGTAAGCTATTAAGCTAATATGGGGTCTTATCTATCTTCAGTGTTCAATGGATTTCTAGAGGATTGGGAGAACCTCTGAGATAGACCCGGAGACGAAATACAGACAGCATATGCGGTTATAGAAAAGTGAAGATTTGCAGGAGGACATGGAGGCCACAGTACAAAACCTTCAGCTTACTTTTTAACCATACAGACATTTCAACTGTTACCACTGGTCCAGTTTTCACTCCCACCCTGACACGACTCCAGATTACTAGTTAACCTGGATGACAAGCTGGCAAATGAAAGACATTGGAGATATTTGGCCTTATAAAGCAGAATCTGGCCATTTACCCTGCAGTAGCAATAGGTGTTGCTGTTCGGGTAGGGATGCATGGCACAGCTTGTTCTCAGCCAAGAACCTCTGCGGCACGCTGCACCTATGACTTGCTTGATAAGAGGGTGCACAAATTTACAGGTCAATACCAGCAAACCTGTGCAGCCTTTAATTGACTTAAAGAGGTGTTCCTAACAAAATCTATGCTTTGATGGCAGATCAGTAGGATATGCCGTTAAAGTCTAATAGATGAGGGATACATTTCGATAACGGGCTACCGTAAATGTTGCCTCAGAATGGAGAGCTGGTCACACTTGCGCACGACTCTCCATTCTGTTCTAAAGGCATTTAGAGTAGAGCCAAACACATCGCTCACCTGTACTTGTAACTACAGAGACCAGAGTGGAGAGTTGTACACCTGCACAAGCATCTATTCCGCGCCAACACTTTCAGGGGCCTGTTCCCAAGACAGATATAGATCCGGCACCTATTACACATTGATGGTATACCAGATCTATATGACGTCTAAGTCTATGGTGGGTAAACCCTTCAATGACTGCACAGTTTTGCCAGTGTCGTCCTGCAAACCTGTGCCTACTTATCAGGCAAAATAGAAGTCAAAAATGCAGCATGCCACAGCGGTTCCCGGCCTCACTGGAACTGTACCATGAATTCTTCCCTTATTTCAAAGAATAGGTAGAATGACAGCGATACACAATACATATACAGTACATTATGCATGACCATTCCAGATGCCTCTCTCATACACCACAGCATCTATGGAATTCAACAGCGAAGATCTGCCCAAGGATGCTGGCTGTATCATACAGGCAGCATCTATAGCTAGTGGCGTGGGTGGGCACAACCCCCATGCAATCATGTAGGTGTACATTTACACCAATTCCCAGTTAGATCACTGGCAGTAGGAGGCAATCATCTATTTGTGCATAGGGGTCAAGTGGAGTTATAAAGAAAAAAGAAAAAAATTAGGTAAACGTAATGAGCCTCATTTATCAAAACTGACTAAGGGCTTGTTCACACGACGCTTTTGTGATCCGTTTTACGGATCCGCAAAACGGATCTAACTATTGTCAGTGTGATTAACATTGAGTTCAATGGCAAAAGCGCACTCCTGCACTGCGCTTTTTGGACATGTCAATTCTACTTGTGTTCTACGCAAGTGAAAGCCCATAGGAGACAATGGAGTCCGCTTTTGGCACCTGTCCAAAAGCGCTCCACACTCTGGGCACGTATCGGCGGCGCTTTGCATCCTGAAAGCGGATGCAAAAAGCGCAGTTGGTGGATGGATGGGAGGCAAAGTGCTGCAGGGATCGAGGAGATGGGATGAATGGGAGAGAGGAAGGGAGAGAAACAGACTCTTCCGTAAAGCGGATCCGTAAAACGCAAGTGAAAACGCACACAATACAGATTCAAATAAAGTATCAACTCTTGCGTATTTCGGATCCACTTTCCAAGTGCAGTTTTCACTCCTCAAAAGCGGATGCGTAAAAAGGATCCAAAACGTTGTGTGAACAAGCCCTAAGGGTAAGACTGTCTCTGCCCATAGCAACCAACCAGAGCTCAGCTTACATTTTTTAATTTTTTATTTTTTTTTAGAAAAGCTGAACTTTCAGTCTCCGCTGACCAGGTGCTATGGGCAACAAAGACACTTTTACAATTAGAAAGGGGAACATCTCTCCTTGGGGAGAGCACCATACAGGCTTGTGGAGTTTTGAATTACATTTTTGCCTTCTACTAAGCATCTGCATATCACAAGACATTATGGGAAAGGAGCTGAAAAGCTCAAGCGCCCTCTATTGGATGTAATAAATCCTCAGTTTGCTTCAGACTCAACGAATCTTTAGAAAGCAAAAGGGATATTAGTCAGTTTTGATAAATGAAGCCCATTATTACAGCCCAGGATCTCATTGATGCTAGTTATAAGTATGTGACTGTAAAAAACGCATTCAAATTAGTTATTTATTAAGAAAATTTGGCTGACTCTATAATGGAATATAGTTTGGTCCCGCTCTCTTTTTGGTAAGCAATGCTCTAAATACAACTCCACTTCTGCTCCATGTCCTGGTACAGATCTGAGGTGCCCCTCGCACACAGGGTGGCATGCATCACACCAGCAGCATTTCAGAAAGCCGTCACAGGAGCATCAACTCATTTCTTACTTATCAACACACTTTTGGAGGTGACAAAAGAGAGACACTTTAAAAGGGGTTGTCCATGTCATTTACAAAACTAACATAATGCAGTAGGGGCCCCATAAAAAAACCCTATTAAGAATCTCTGAACCTGGGTCCCAGTGCTGACTCTCCCGGGTCTTCTGTTCAAATGCGGTCACTTCTGAGAGGGCACATCACTGCTGCAGCCGCACATGCTCCCATTCACATCACCAAGGAGTAGTGAGCAGCTCTGAATGACCATGTAAATACAGGCATGTGATCGCTGAACCTATCGATGACATGCCCGTTTCGAAGTGACAGCATGTCAACGGGGAGCAGTGTCCGACTGGGTTGCCTAAGGCCCATAGGTGGAGAGGACTCACCAGTTTAGTTGTCTCTGAGCCTAGCAGTGCAGTTTATTTTGGGGGCCCACTCTACTGTAAATGACTGCACATGACCCCTATGCCTCGGTTTTCCATCTCTTGCTCTGCTTTTTTGCCCCTCATGAGGTTGCATATGCAGTTTAAAACGACTCCAGGTCTGCTATGCTCAGGGGCCCACTGGGAGTTTCCCTTGTGGGTTATACATGAAAAAAAACTTTGAGATTCTTAGTTCACATGTTTTGATCAAAAAATGTTTAAGCCACCTCCGGCTTAAAACGGGATCTCAAAGCCGTAGAACCACCCGCCTTGAGATCCCGTTGGTAGCCGGGGGTGGCTTAAACATTTTTTGATCAAAACATGTGAAATAAAAATCTCAAAGTTTTTTTCATGTATTGCAGATAGCATAAATGCTTCTTTAGAGGTTTCCATGTCTTGTTTTGTGCCCTTTTAGCATTGGCGTGCCATATGTATTGGATATGTTAATTTATATATATATAATATATTATATATATATATATATATATATATATATATTATTATATTATATATATATTATATATGCGCAAACCATGCAAGTGGCACCCAGGTTCACATTGTGTTTTTCAGAAATGTTTTTTTTATGCAGAACTTTACGTTGCATTTGGCATATATTGCTTTTAATGTATATAGGGAGGAATGGATGCCTCCATTTTGGTCTCTTGCACCCCGCCCACCTCCACAGTTTGTTAGACCAGTGCAGTATGCTTTTAAGGTTGGTGCTTTTTTTCCTTTTTCTCTCTGGATTGTGGAGGTCTGTTGACCCAAATGAGAAATCTGATTTGGACTTTGAGAGGTAAAAATAGAGTAGGACCACCCGCCTTGAGATTCCGTTGTAAGTAGGGGGTGGCTTAAACATTTTTTGATCAAAACATGTGAACTAAGAATCTCAAAGTTTTTTTCATGTATTGCAGATAGCATACATCCCTTGTGGGTTAGTCCCAGGTTGCCGGGGAGAGCCAGCATACTTGGAAACTGAAAAAAGGTGAGCAGAAGTTGTTTTTTTTTGTTTTTATGGACCCCCAAGCGCATTATATACATTTCTTTTAAACATGGACAAACCCTTTAGTAATAGGAAAGATGTGATCTTAATATTTATTATTACAACATTGTAGATGCCTCATACATACTTTGAAGGGGTGTTCCATGTCTACAAAATGGTGATCAGTCAGGGTTGTTACAGAAGAGAACACTCCCCTTTTAAATCCACTCCATGTTACCAGCAGGAACACTGGGACCGGCGGCGGTGCTGGAACAGAATGGGTTTAAAAGGGGAGGCCTTTTTTTCATTTTATATCCTCCTGAGCATTTTGAAGAACACCTGTACATGTACATCAGACACCCGTAGTGGTCCAACATTTGCCCAACACTAAATACAACACCTCCCCATCACTCACTTCTGCACTTTGGGGTACTGCATCTCCTGAATGGCGTTTGTGGATTCAGTCTGCCGGTCTTTCAAGTGTCTGGGCCAGAAGTTGTCAACCCAGTCTATTTTATCTACCTGTTTAGGACACAAAACATTAAGTGTGAATAATTAGGAGGGGAAGTTTGATGGAATAAAGCAAAGAAGTAGGAGAATGGAGATCAGGCAGGGATAAATTAAGTACAATGTAATCTAATTATCATCATTTATTTTAGAGCACCCTGGGCGCTGTACATTTGAGACGGGTACATAAATAACATTAGTCAAACAATTACAAAGTGACAATAAGTGGCTAACAACAGGCACAGAGGGAGAGAGGGCCCTGCCCGTGAGGGCTTCCAATCTACTAAGTAGACAGCACCACAGAGTACCATACTATTAAACAGGAAATCATACAATTTTCTAATACACATGCAATAATGTTGATCCTGTAACTCCTTTATACCAATGTAGCAGGCTTCTATTTAGAAAAGAACCCACATTCCTGTCCATAGTAATAATCGCTATGGAGCAATTGTATAGACTAAACCTGGCGTCAGTCATGTGACCTCCGGGCAGTCAGTCAGCAGCAGTCACATGACATCCATGAGGTTATTATAAACATGATTATTACAACTATAACTTCACTGTATGTAGTTACTTGTATAAATGTGGTCTCTATAGGGGATGTCGGTTGTTCATAAAGTTATTAGACACAAGCAGAGAAGTTCTGCTCCTCCATACACTACTGTTACCTGGATACCAGGGTCACATGACCTGTGTGGTGGTCACATGATAAGACGCTGCTGGAGGTGGTAATACTGGAGAAGTTCGCTCCTCATACATACTGTTACCTGGATACCAGGGTACATGACCTTGTGTGGTCCATGATAGATGCGCTGGAGGTGGTAATACTGGAGAAGTTCTGCTCCTCCATACACTACTGTTACCTGGATACCAAGGTCACATGACTGTTTAGCCCATACGGTTACTCCATGGGAGCCATTACAGAACAAATTTTTTTATTTTTTAAATTTCTTTTTTTTTTTTTTTTTTTAGATAGGAACCTATTGCACTGATATAAAAGACACACAAGAGCAGAAACTAATACATGTATAGTAGAAAATTGTATTATCGCCTACTATATACATAAATAAAAGAGTGGACAACACCTTTAATCCCTGACCAACATTTGATGTAAAGTTACAACATAATGTGGTTAAAGAAGCATGCGTGGCAGGTGCTGGCTATTAATTACAGCCACTATCAGCCAGAATTGTAGATAAAGTACCCTATGGGGACTACAAGTGTAAAAAAAAATAAATATTTTTTTACAAATAAAATGAAAAAAAGTTACACATAAAATTGGTAGCACTGCACCTTTAAAAGTCCGATCTATTAGGTGAACAACGTAGAAGAAAAATGTGTATCCAAAAATGATACCAATGAAACTACACTTCACCCTGCAAAAACAAGCCCACACTCCGGTCCAGAAGTAGAAAAACAAAAAAAAGTCATTGGTCGCAGAAACTGGTGCTGGAGCCCAATTTAAGAAATAGAGAATTTTTGTATTCTTTTAAGGCAGTGTTCACACGGCTTATTTCGCCGCGGATTGGCGCCGTACTCCGCGCCGGATTTGCGCTGCAGTACGGCGCCAATCCGTCGGAGTAATTACGGTAATCCTCTGTTCTCATAGAGAACAGTGGATTCCGTCGCTCCTACGCGCTCCGCAAATCCGCCGGGCGGGGAGAAAGTGACATGCACATTATCCAGGCGCAATACGCGCCGTGGATAATGGCAGTCTAAGGGGCCGGCGGGCCGCGCCCCCGCACCTTATTCAAGCCGGAATTGCGAGCGCAATCCGGCTCGCAAATCCGGCATGAATAAGCTGTGTGAACGGGGCCTAAGAGTACTACACATCTCTAATCACCAGAATCATACTGACCTGCAAAATACAGAGATGTCATTTATACTGTACTCCACAAAAACAAACTCCCTGCCCCCCAAAAAATGGTGAAATTAAGTTTCTATCATTCCTCTCACAGTTTTTGGGCGTGGGTGTCCCCAGTACACTATATGGTATTGGTAGTGGCACTATTAAAAAGTACATCTTGTCCTACAAAAAAAACCAAGTCCTTACACGACTATTTAGACTGAAAAATAAAATTATGGCTTAGATGGCAGAGAGGAAAAAAACTAACGTGACAGAAAAAAACAGGCTGCGGCAGGAAGAGTCTTGAATGAGAGAAATGACTAATAATTTATGTAGCACCAACATATTCCTCAGTATTATTCAATGCAGAGGTTACAGTTACAGACAAATTGAACATTACATATTAATAAAGCTATTATTAGGGCTTGTTCACACGACACTTTTGTGATCCGTTTTACGGATCCGCAAAATGGATCTAACAATTGTCAGTGTGATGAACATTGCTTTCAATGGCAAAAGCGCAGCGCTGTTCTCACAGGAGATCGGCGATGCGCTTTTGAGGCCTCTCCTGCGCTGCGCTTTTCGGATCCGCTCTAAGAATTGACATGTCAATTCTTCTTGTGTTCAAGGGGATGGCTGGATGGACGTGAGGTGAAGTGCTGCAGGGATGAATGGGGAGGGGAGAGAGAGAGCGAGAGGGGGCGAGAAAAGAGAGGAGGGGGCCGAGAAAAGGGGCGAAGGCGCGAGAAAGAGAAACGGGGGCGAGAAAGAGGGAGAGCGCAGAAAGGGAAAAAGGGGCGAGAGCGCGGAAAGAGCGCAGAGCGCGGGAAAAAAAGAGCGCGAAGGCGAGAAAGAGCGCGAGAGGGTAGGGAGAGAGCGAGAGCGCGAGAAAGAGAGCGAGAGCGGGAGAAAGAGAGCGAGAGCGGGAGAAAGAGAGCGAGAGCGCGAGAAAGAGCGATGAGACGCGAGAAAGAGCAGACGGAAGCGGAGAGAAAGAGCGAGAGCGCGGAGAAAGAGCGAGAGCGCGAGAAAGAGCGAGAGCGCGAGAAAGAGCGAGAGCGCGGAGAAAGAGCGAGAGCGCGAGAAAGAGCGAGAGCCGAGAAAGAGCGAGAGCGCGAGAAAGAGAGCGAGAGCGCGAGAAAGAGAGCGAGAGCGCGAGAAAGAGCGCGAGAGCGCGAGAAAGAGCGCGAGAGCGCGAGAAAGAGCGAGAGCGCGAGAAAGAGCGCGAGAGCGCGAGAAAGAGCGCGAGAGCGCGAGAAAGAGCGAGAGCGCGAGAAGAGCGAGAGCGCGAGAAAGAGCGAGAGCGCGAGAAAGAGCAGAGCGCGAGAAGAGCGAGAGCGCGAGAAAGAGCGGGCGCGAGATAGAGCGCGAGAGCGCGAGAAAGAGCGAGAGCGCGAGAAGAGCGAGAGCGCGAGAAAGAGCGAGAGCGCGAGAAAGAGCGAGAGCGCGAGAAAGAGCGAGAGCGCGAGAAAGAGCGAGAGCGCGAGAAAGAGCGCGAGAGCGCGAGAAAGAGCGAGAGCGCGAGAAAGAGCGAGAGCGCGGAGAAAGAGCGAGAGGCGCGGAAGAGCGAGAGCGCGAGAAAGAGCGAGAGCGCGAGAAAGAGCGAGAGCGCGAGAAAGAGCGAGAGCGCGAGAAAGAGCGAGAGCGCGAGAAAGAGCGAGAGCGCGAGAAAGAGCGAGAGCGCGAGAAAGAGCGAGAGCGCGAGAAAGAGCGAGAGCGCGAGAAAGAGCGAGAGCGCGAGAAAGAGCGCGAGAGCGCGAGAAAGAGCGAGAGCGCGAGAAAGAGCGAGAGCGCGAGAAAGAGCGAGAAAGAGCGAGAAAGAGCGAGAGAGCGAGAAAGAGCGAGAAAGAGCGAGAAAGAGCGAGAAAGAGCGAGAAAGAGCGAGAAAGAGCGAGAAAGAGCGAGAAAGAGCGAGAAAGAGCGAGAAAGAGCGAGAGCGCGAGCAAGAGAGAGAGAGAGCGAGAAAGAGCGAGGAGCGCGAGAAAGAGCGAGAGGCGAGAAAGAGCGAGAGCGCGAGAAAGAGCGAGAGCGCGAGAAAGAGCGAGAGCGCGAGAAGAGCGAGAGCGCGAGAAAAGAGCGAGACGCGAGAATAGAGAGAGAGCGCGAGAAAGAGCGAGAGCGCGAGAAAGAGCGAGAGCGCGAGAAAGAGCGAGAGCGCGAGAAAGAGCGAGAGCGCGAGAAGCGAGAGCGCGAGAAAGAGCGAGAGCGCGAGAAAGAGCGAGAGCGCGAGAAAGAGCGAGAGCGCGAGAAAGAGCGAGAGCGCGAGAAAGAGCGAGAGCGCGAGAAAGAGCGAGAGCGCGAGAAGAGCGAGAGCGCGAGATAGAGCGAGAGCGCGAGAAAGAGCGAGAGCGCGAGAAAGAGCGAGAGCGCGAGAAAGAGCGAGAGCGCGAGAAAGAGCGAGAGCGCGAGAAAGAGAGAGAGCGCGAGAAAGAGAGAGAGCGCGAGGGGAAGAGAGAGAGCGCGAGAAAGAGAGAGAGCGCGAGAAAGAGAGAGAGCGCGAGAAAGAGAGAGAGCGCGAGAAAGAGAGAGAGCGCGAGAAAGAGAGAGAGCGCGAGAAAGAGAGAGAGAGCTAGAAAGAGAGAGAGCGCGTGAAAGAGATAGTGTGCGAGAAATAGAGATAGAGCTAGAAAGAGAGATAGCTCGAGAAATAGAGAGAGAGCGAGAAAGAGAGAGAGCGAGAGAAAGAGAGAGAGAGCGAGAAAGAGAGAGTGCGCGAGAAAAGAGAGAGAGCGCGAGAAAGAGAGAGAGCGCGAGAAAGAGAGAGAGCGCGAGAAGAGAGAAGAGCCGCGAGAAAGAGAGAGAGCGCGAGAAAGGAGAGAGAGCGCGAGAAAGAGAGAGAGCGCGAGAAAGAGCGCGCGAGAAAGAGCGCGCGAGAAAGAGCGCGCGAGAAAGAGCGCGCGAGAAAGAGCGCGCGAGAAAGAGCGCGCGAGAAAGAGCGCGCGAGAAAGAGCGCGCGAGAAAGAGCGCGCTGCGGAAAAAGAGGCGGAGAAAAAGAGCGCGCGAGAAAAAGAGCGCGCGAGAAAAAGGAGCGCGCGAGAAAAAGAGCGCGAGAGAAAAAGAGAGCGCGAGAAAAAGAGAGCGCGAGAAAAAGAGAGCGCGAGAAAAAGAGAGCGCGAGAAAAAGAGAGCGCGAGAAAAAGAGCGCGCGAGAAAAAGAGCGCGCGAGAAAAAGAGCGCGCGAGAAAAAGAGAGCGCGAGAAAAAGAGCGCGCGAGAAAAAGAGCGCGCGAGAAAAAGAGCGCGCGAGAAAAAGAGCGCGCGAGAAAAAGAGAGCGCGAGAAAAAGAGAGCGCGAGAAAAAGAGAGCGCGAGAAAAAGAGCGCGCGAGAATAAGAGCGCGCGAGGGAAAAAAGAGAGCGAGGGAAAAAGAGAGCGAGGGAAAAAAGAGAGCGAGGGAAAAAAGAGAGCGAGGGAAAAAGAGAGCGAGGGAAAAAGAGAGCGAGAAAAAAAGCGCGAGAGAAAAAGAGCGAGAGAAAAAGAGCGAGAGAAAAAGAGCGAGAGAAAAAGAGCGAGAGAAAAAGAGCGAGAGATCTGTAAAACGGATCCGTAAAACGCAAGTCAAGAGCATACAATACGGATCCAAATAAAGTATCAACTCCTGCGTTTTTCGGATCCGCTTTCCGGATGCAGTTTTCACTCCTCAAAAACGGATCCGTAAAAAGGATCTAAAACGTCGTGTGAACAAGCCCTTATTGTCTGTAGGCCAATTGGCAATAAATAGACCTGTACGTAAGCTCAGGGGTACTTACAGGGGTTTTCGCACAATTTGATGGTATATCGCTAGGATAGAACATCATTGTCTGATGGGTTTGGGGTCCCTAGAGGTGGGACCTGCACCTATCTCAGGAATGGGCCCCCCAATAGTTACAAGCAGACTGGAGAGCCAGTGACACTTGTGCACAGTTCTCCATTCCGTTCTATAGAAGTTCCGAGTTGAACAGAACATTCTGTTGCTCTGTGCTGGTAACGCCCATAAAACAGAATGGAGAGCTGCTCTCCAGTCTGCGCTGTAACTTTTGGGGAACCGTTCCCAAGATAGGTGCGGGTACCCAGCAATATAACAGCAAAGTCTATGGTGGTAAACCCCCTTTAACGACAAAACAAAATTAAGGCCTTTTTCTCACCACATTGTTTAGCCGAGTCACAACCAGTTTTACACTCACTCTTTCTGCTCAGGTTATGGGTGGTTCTATAGCAGCGATTCGCATATGTAGCTTCTTTATTACACTGACAAGCACAGGAGATGTTATCTCTTTGGTAAAACTAAATGCACATGTGCTGAGAGGACTGAAAACAATGGCTTATCTGTAATCTTGTTAGAGATAATTAGTTTGCTCTGTGAGCAAAGTACATTCAAGCTAGGACTGGCTCACAGGGGAATAGAAGAAACCCCCGGTAGGCTCATGAGCAAGGCAGACCTGGAGCTTCTTTTTAACTGCAAATAGTCTCCCAAAAAAATGGGAATCTCGCAAGAAAACAGAGTGACTTCTGATCACTATATTTACTATTTTTCCGTAGGCAAACTTAAACTATCAGTTCTCCATCTATAAAACACTAAAACGTAACTTTTATTATGTATAACTCGTAACCTCGATACACACTATTTAAAAACCTGGTTTCTAACCTCACCATTTAACCCTTTCTACTTCTGAAGGAAGGAATAGCTCCTCTTCTATTTTCTACCTACCAACAGGAAAGCCTGGTCAGGCTTGACGTTTTAAATTGTGATTTCTCCCCTCTGTCTACAAATGTCACCCGCTGCAGAAGGGTGTCACAAGGGGGCCTTATTTGTCCTGTATCCATTAGATTAGGGACGACTGCCCAAGTAGGAGGCTTGGGATCCCTTACTGGAGTTAGTAAATTACTGTATATATAAGGCTTTCCGGTTATTAGGTGGTGCTCCACCAGACTTATTAGAAAAGGAGCTATTCCTTCCTTCAGAAGTAGAAAGGGTTAAATAGTGAGGTTAGAAATCAGGTTTTTAAATAGTGTATATAGAGGTTAAGTGTTATACATAATAAAAGTTAAGTTTTAGTGTTTTATAGATAGAGAACTGATAGAGTTCAAGTTTGCCTATGGCAAAATAGTAAATATAAATCTTTTTAACTGCATACACATTCTTGGAAGAAGCAGAAAGGCAGAGAGAAAGAGGCAGAGTAGAAGAGGCATGTACAGTAGCTGTAAGGTGGGCTCCCAAAATCAACTCCCCTGGTGGGCCACCAGAAAGAAATTCTACTGGTGGCCCTAGTCACCCCAGTCAGACACTGCACCCCTCTATGGTGATGTCACTGCCTGCTCTTCCTTCATTGAATATAATGTAAAACCCGCCTGGTCGTTCACATGAAGCACATTTCACAACCATAATTGTGAGTCAATTTTTGGACGCAACTACAGCCGTAAAAATAAACTCTCTCAAATCTTGAGGCATTTACACAAGTGAAATCAAGGCAGGAAACAAAGGGGAATAGGATTTTTCTAAATAGGCTTCAAAATACATCTCTAATCAGACATTCTTTGAAGCAGATTTGGAAGAGTAAACTTACTATTCAAAAAATACCATATAAACATACCCTCAGACTGACATGACTGCAGGAGATTTATAAAGTGTACTATATAAGGCTACAGAGTGAAAGCTTCTCATTTAGTCAAGTAAACAAAGTTCTTGTAGTGAGACATGGGTTGTCTCACTACAAGGATTACTTTTTATGTTAAAAATCTTGCAAAAACAAGTCACATTGCAATATGTGTCCATTAACAGTGCCCTACCTATTTCTAGATATCCCCTCTTGTATGGGCTGCATCAGCTCCTCAGGTCGTTATAGCTACAGACCTGTTTGATGTCTCCCGATAGGCTGCTGGCACTGGTCGCTATAGCTACAGACCTGGCTTCTACTGCAGCCTAGTGGAAGCCAGTAAACACGCCCCCCTGAATGCAACGTGAAACCAAGAAAACAGGACTGAGGAAAGATGAATCGATGCCGTGAGACAACCCCTTTAAATTCTCTTTATTTCCTGACCAAAGCAAAATTAACATAGCAATGTATTTGGTAATAGTCTTTAATTACCTTTCCCTACATGTTAACAGCAAATCATTGAGGTGAGAAAACTCCTGTAAGTAAACTAACAAACACTCAGGAAACGTTAAAGAAAAGGAAAAGTCCAAAAAATAAAAACACATGGCTATAGGGCATGCTGCTAACCGTGGCAGGTCTCTGAACCAAGTTCTCCAGCTTAGTATGACTGAATTCAAGGCTGATCACATTGTAAAGCCTCTCCCTCTCCTCTTCAGGGGTTTCATAGTACTTTGCCCACTGCGCCATGGTCATCTCTATTCCCTTTTGTGTGCCAACGTCCATAACATCCACAATACGCTTGCTCCCTGGAAAAGAAGATTCATTATGTGCCAGGTTAGCAAACCGTGAACAGATGCATTCTGCCACAAACACATTGCATGTTAAAATGTGTTACAGGTCGCAGGTGGACCAACTACAGCATGGGCTCTGCTACACTAAAATCTGCTCCATTATGCAGGCCACTCACATAAGTAGTCTAGTGTTGGCCACAGGTGGCTGCTTCATGACTGAAAGCGTCTCACTATCTATGTAAACCACTTGTCTAACCCCAGTGATGAAAAGTTAACTTATGTCTATAACTCAGGTCAAATAGAGAAACCCATCAATTGTATATAATTACTACACACAGCGATATAATTCAAGCGTTTAATTTCTTTTAACCCATTAAAGGGGTTGTCCCATGCTGCTGGAGGTAGTAATACTGGAGAAGTTCTGCTCCTCCATACACTATGTTACCTGGATACCAGGGTTCACATGGACCTGTGTGGTGGTCACATGATTAGACATGTGGTGGTAGTAATACTGGAGAAGTTGCTTTCTCCTCCATACACTACTGTTACCTGGATAACAGGGTCACATGACCTGTGTGTTGGTCACACGATAGGACGCTGCTGGAGGTGGTAATACTGGCGAAGTTCTGCTCCTTCCATACACTACTGTTTACTCTGTGATACCAAGGGCGCAACATGACCTGTATGGTGGTCACACATTAGACGTGCTGGAGGTGGTAATACTGGAGAAGTTTGCTCCTCAATACACTAATGTTACCCTGGATCCAGGTTCACATGCCTGTATGGTGGTCACACGACTAAGACGCTCTGGAAGGTGGTTAATACTGGAGAAGTTCTGCTCCTCCATACACTACTGTTACCTGGATACAGGGTCACATGACCCTGTATGGTGGTCACATGTAATAAGATGCTGCTGGAGGTAGTAATATTGGAGAAGTTCTGCTCCTCCCTTACACTACTGTTACTGGATACCAGGGTCACATGACCTCGTATGGTGGTACATGATAAGATGTGCTGCGATGTGATAATACTGGAGAAGTTCTGCTCCTCTATACACTACTGTTACCTGGATACCAGTGGTGACGTGACTATGTAGTCCATAGAGTTAGCTTATGGGAACTAATACTATAGACAGGAACATTGACATTTTTTTCCCTAAATAGGGGCCTAGTGAATTGGTACAGGAGCAGAAATTTTCGTACACACATTAGAAAACGGTCTTAATTTCCCATTACATATAGGATACAGAAAAATTCATTATAAAAGTAGACAACCCAAAAGTCAACACGGCATCAAGAAAATTAGATAACAGCTAGGATTGGTCAATACACCAAAACGCTCCAGTTCTCTCTATCCATTAACTCCTTAACGACCGCGCACCATGTTTTGACAGCGACCGGTGCAGGTCCTGCGAGCACCGGGTAGTGGAGGAAACCTCCGCATCCTGATGCATTAACCCTTTGATTGCGGCGGTGCGTCACCGCAGCGCAATCAAAGGGTTTCCCCTGCTCTGTCGGGTGATCGGATCACCCGGTGACCGACGAGCCCGGGAGGAACCGGCCTGACCACAGTCAGCTTGGGGAACTAGAGTGGCCCAGAGCTGTCATGTGTTATCCTAAGCAGTGACAGGACACACTGCGTGGTGTCCTATTCACTGCCTGTGGAGACTGATCCAGATATTAGAAGGTATTAAGCATATATGAATATGCTAATACATTACAAGTTTAAAGGAAAAAAAAAAAAAATGTAAAACAGTTCTCCTTCAGGGGAATAAAAAAAAAAGTAAAAAAAACATAAACAAAAGTGTATAAAAAAAAAAAAATTTTAAAAAATTATAGCTCAAGCGTGAGCCCGTGTTTTTTAAAAAAGGGGGTCCCGGACTTAAGTTCCAGGCAGGGGGATTCCTTACAGCAAAAACGGGGCCCTCACAGTTTTTTGGGTTAAAGGGATTTTTGCATGCCCTGCCCCCTAATTGGGCCCAAACTCAGGAACAATGCAGATTGCAAAAAAAATTTCCCCCATCTCACATATCTGTGTTATTTCGATAGAAAGTGCCATACTGTTTATCCCAAGGTAAAACTTTTTTCATCTAAAAATTGCCCCCATAAAACCAGCTTGAAAAACCCGAAGAGGGGGTCGTGCGTTGGGGCCCCCTCCCCAAACCCTGTTTTGGGAAAAGTTCTTTTAATACCCCGGAGCCGTGGGGGGATGATTGAGAAATGGACGGAAAAACACTTTAACTACCCACCCAGAAAACCTTTCAAGATGGGGGTGACTACATTTAAACCCCCTTAAGGGACCGCCCCCCCAACTTTTGACGTCGGCGGGTGCGGGGTGGGTTCGTCTACAGCACGTCTTTTGGCGTCACTGCAGACTTTGGGGGTTTTTGCAGCGCTGGTTTCGGGGTTTGTACTACCCGCCCTGTTTCCCAAAAGGCATCCCCTGCGAGCACCCGGGAAAGGGGGGGAACCTCCGCACCCCGCCCCTGAAAAAATCCTTTGATTGCGGCAAATCGCACGAAAGCGAAAATCAAAGGGTTTCCCTGCTCTATTGGGTTTGATGGGGGAACCCCCGGTGACCAACCACAGGGCCCCGGGGGGAAAGGGGGTTTGCACATTCAGCCCTGGGGACCTAACCCCCCCGGGGTTTTGTAGTGTAAGAACCAGTGACCGGGGACGGGGACTGATTTTTGCAAAAATAAATTACTAAGTGTGTAAAAAAAAAAAAAAATAATGTAAAACATTTTCCCCCTTCAGGGATTTAAAATAAAAAAAAAATAAATATTTAATACTAAAAAAATTTGTGCATATATTACACACACAAAAAAACCCTACCCCTATTAGGTATCCACACGACTGTAAATAACCTGTAAATTTAACCCTAACAAGTTTTAAAATTTTGAAGGGTGAAAAAAAAAAATAAAAATTCTGCATTTTTTTTTAAAATAAATTTTAAAATATTCCCCCATAAATAAACTTGTCTCGAATTTAAAAAGAGCCATCATTTCAACTGCGTCACGAAAAAAAAAAAAAAGTTACAACTGTTGAAACCCAAGGGGGCAAAAAAATAAAAAAAAATGGGTTTTGGTCATTAACTACTTTTCATGCCTGGGGCTTAAAAATATTGAAAAAAAAATTTACAATGGTTTACACGGCCCGATTTAAAATGCCGTGTTGGAAAAATTTCCCTTCCCAAAACGGGGTCCAAAAAAAACCCCCTTTTAAAATGTCCCCATTCATTTTTTATTCATTCCTAATTTAAAACCCGCGTTGGGAGGTCCCCGGACAAATTTTTGGGGGCTGATAAAAAAGTGGGCCCCCTCAATTTTTGAAGGGGGGTTTTTAAAGCTTGATAATCCCCATAAAGGGATAATGAAGACTAGAAGACCCTGCGATTTTTTAGACGCGGTTTTTGGGCCCCCGGGGTATTAAAATTTTCAAAGGGTGGTCAAAAGAAACAGTGCTTGGGAAAAACCCTTAAACCAAAACCCCATCCCCCAAAACCTTCCCCAAAAAACACATTTGGAAAAATATTGGGAAAAACATTTCTGCTAAATTAGAATAAATTTAAAATCTTAGGGGCTTGGTTCACTTTTTGATCCCGAATGGGAATAATCCCACTGCCAATTTAACCCAAGGGGAACTCAATACAGGGCGGGGAAACCCAGGGATTTTTTTTCCTCTCTTGGTGCCTGTTTTTAACCCCCAGGAAAAGGGAGATTCCGCTACAAGGGACTCCCGCATTGATTTTAAAGCCGGGGCAAAGGGGGGGCCCGGGGTGCAAAAAAAACCAAAATGGGGGGCAGCCACCTTTTCCCCCAAAAAAAAAACAATTTTAAAAAAAAAAAAATTTTCGTCTGCAAAACCAAAAATGTTTTTTTTTTAAAAAAAAAAAAAAAATGAACAAAGGGTGCACACTGATGTGGTAGAAAATATATAATCACAATGCAATATCAGCAGCACACTACTAGAAACTAAAAAGCAATGAAAAGGCACATAAGAACTATTGAAAAGCATTTCTGCTACTTTGAAAACATGAAATTTGAGGTTCTTGGTGTACATTTGTGATCAAAACTGTAATAAGCCCACCTGCCAATCGACAAGACGACCTCAAATGCAGGTGGGAACCTGAGGAGGTCTGAACAGGCACGAGAGGTAATAAATAGCGTAGGTTCCCACCTGTATTGAGGTCGCCTTGTTGATTGACAGGTGGGTTTTTTACAGTTTTGATCAAAAAATGTACACTAAGAACCTCAAATTTTCATGTATTCAAAGTAGCAAATGCTTTTCCGATAATTCCTATGTGCCTTTTGATTGATTTTTAGTGCAAGTAGTGTTCTGCGGATATTGGATTGTGCTCATCAAATCCTTGTCTGAAAAGTGCTGCATTGAGGAGCTTTTTCAGACGAGGTTTTGATGCCGATTTGGACGCTGAAAATTCATCGTCCAAATCAGCCGTGCGAACTTACCCTTATTTGGACAGATAAGGGTTGTTTTATACAGACGTGGTCCGAAACTGCCATACACATAACTACACTATCCCATATCCATTGGGATCCCCAGCATCAGTGCGTTTTTAGTGTGAGACCTTCTTGTTAGCTTTTAGGATCTCTGCATTGTCCTAATACATCCGTGTATCCCCATTCCCTTCCATGTCCAATTTACTGGAGCCCAGGAAACAAGAACTGCTCTATACAAGGCCCTTAGGGTATGTTCACACGGCGTAATTATGGCGCGTACAGTACGGCCGCAATTACGCCAGGTGATTTGGGAAGCGTGCTGATCAGCGCGTACTCCCGCGGCCCCATTGACATGCATTACTCTCGGCACGTATTCGCTGCAAGTAATTGACATGTCCCTTATCCCCCCGCACGTACAACACGATGCGCATCTCGCTTGTTTTAGAGTGCAAATACGCCGCGAAATGCGCGCCGAAAATAGCCCGTGTGATCATACCCTAACTCTTCGAGGGCGACTTCCAGTTTTATTTTTGGAGTCTGTAAGAATATAGTACTGGGGCGAGTCAGAGCACTTACAGGTCCAGTAAATTCAAGGTAGAGCCTGACAACATAGACTGTAGTTATGGAAATCAAGTCGAAGGGGTCAGCCCTCAGAAAAGCCCCCCATAATCCATCTTTGTAATGACCTGGTGGGCGTCCCAGATCACTTTCAGCAATGACCTAATGCAGAGAGGACATAGATTGTGCCTCCCCAGCATTACGTCTCACTAAGGGGAACCCAGAGGTCATGACATCACCAAATAATAAATGGACCTCCGACAACGAAAGCAGGGACATGTGAGGGTGACGCACAGACCCCACCTCAGCCAATATATAAATATTTATTTGTCTTCTCTGCAATAACAAGGCAGCAAAATGAGAGTTAAAAATTGGAGGGGGTCTCAGTCCCTCCGCCCCCATGTCTCATAGTGAGGTCCGCAGGTGGTTATGGCACGCTGGTTGTGGTCGCTCACTCCTTGTCCTTGGGCTTGTTGACTATGACCTCGCCCAGGCTCTCCAGGACTTCCCTCTTGTAGTCATCGAAAACTCCCCCAAATTTTTCACAGTCGTTCCTCTACACCCACCTGCAGTTTTTTCTCTGTGATATCGGGCATCGTGGCTGACCGTGATCACCGCTACAAGGAGAGGACATGGTTAGTAATGGATGGCGGTCTGGCTGTGCCCACTCCATGAAACGTACTACACCACCCCATCATCTATAGAATGGGCCAATTACACAAACTGTAGCGGGGGTCACGATTTACCAACAGTTATGGACACAGCCCTGGCACCAATTAAAGCCTAACCTGGTTTGGCATAAGCTCCACTTTTCAATCCCAAGAGTATTTCACCTTCTACAAAAACTGAAAATTTAATAACCTACAAAAGTGGCCACGAACCATACAAATATGATAAAATACAACTTCAATTAGTGAAAAAAATGTTTAATAAAGGACAAATCACAACATAGAGACAGAAAGTATCTAAAGGGAATATCCCATGAATAGACAAAAAATAGACATAGCCTAAAGCACCCCTTCCCCCCCCAGTGTTTGTATTTGACCTATTCTATATATTGATTTTTTTTTTTTTAGCAGATACTTTTTCTTTTCTAATTTTACTGTAATCTCGAGTATAACAAGTCTTTTAGCCCAAAAAAAAGCTGAAAAATCCCCCGCTTTTACTCCGTCACTGTCGGCACTAGCCCGGGTGGCCCCGGGGCCTGCAGGGGCACTCACTGACGGAAATCCTCTGGGTCACACCACGAAGACCGATAACCACAGCGTCCCGCGCTGCCCGACCTTGCGCTGTCAGCGATCTTTTTCCAGCTTGCTCTCCCGTAGCGCATACAATCTCCGGGTCACCCACACGTCGGGGCGCTGCCAGGCCCGGCTGGGGCCTTTTTGGTTGTATGCGGGCCCCTGGGGGCACCCTCACAGAAGACTATTTCGGGCAACGCGAAAGCCTCCTTTCTCCCCAATAGTACTCCCAAGGCCGCAAGCAGCTTGCGGCCTAATAACATTATGCCGTCTGTGCCAGAAGACAGAACACCCGGGAGTTGGAGCAGCAAGGGGGTGAGGTAAGTACCTGTATTTCTTTTTTTTTAAAACAACCCATGTCTATGGGGGAACATATACCTGCCTATAATAGCCTCTACCTGCCTATGAGGGGACATATACCTGCCTATAATAGCCTATACCGCCTAGAGGGACATTACCTCCTATAAAGGGGACAATACCCGCCTATGAGGGGGGATATACCTGCATATATACCCCTACCCCCATGGGGGCATATACCTGCCTATAATACCCCTACCCGCCTATGAGGGGAACAAATACCTGCCTAATAGCCTATAAACCTGCCTATACGGCGACATATACCTGCCTATGAGGGGACATAAACCTGCATATACTAGCCTCTACCACCTAAGATGGACATATAACCTGCCTATAATAGCCCTACCCTGCCCTATGAGGGGACATATACCTGCCTATAATAGCCTCTACCTGCCTATGAGGGGACATAAACCTGCCTATAATAGCCTCTACCTGCCTATGAGGGGACATATACCTGCCTATAATAGCCTATATGGCGACATATACCTGCCTATAATAGCCTCTACCTGCCTATGAGGGGACATATATCTGCCTATACATGCTATTGGGGACCTATACCTGCCTATGGAGGACATTAAACTGCCTATTAATATTATTGGTATCCATTTTTATTTTTGAAATGTACCAGCAGCCGCTGCATTTTTCACCCTAGGCTTATACTCGAGTCAATAAGTATTCCCAGTTTTTTGTGGCAAAACTGGGGCCTCGGCTTATACTCGAGTATATATGGTACTTTTTATAAGAAATTGTGATTCTACCCAAAATAAATTTGTAATAGTAATGAAACAATGATATGTCATTTCTAGTCACGGGGATTGTGGACACTCACCTCCTTTATATTCATTCACGGCTTCAGCCAGAGCATCAATAGATTCAATATCTAAGTTATTCGTAGGTTCGTCCTGCGAGGGGCAGCAGTGAAGAGACTGGATCAGTATTACTGGTTCATCATACTTATGGGACCAATCTAATTGTTCACATTTACTCACCAAAATGAGAACATCAGGTTCCCGACAGCACAACTCGGCGAAGACGACACGAGCCTTCTGCCCCCCTGCAATGAAGACATTGTACCCGCCATTAGTACCTCATATAGGTCACATATACAAAGAGTTGGGACAATAGGGGAGGGGGGTCAGTCACCTGAAAGTTTGCAGATCTGAATGGTGTGTGCATGACTCTCCAGACCGAAAAACATCTCCCCCAAACAATTTCCGTGCATCCTGCTTAGGGGAGGTTGAAGATCGCTTCAGATACCGTTCGCACATCGTCTCCTTCCATGGTTCAGGTCGGTCAGGAACTGCTGATTGAAGAAGCCGACTTTCTATAGAATGAAGAGAAGATACACTGTGTGGTTATAGACCAGGAGTATGAGAGGGCGGTATTACCTCTGCAGACCCCACACTCACCAGTCTGTGATTTTTCCTCATTTCTCCTTTTGTCTGTGAAGATGAAAATGCAATGTTTAATAATCTACTGCATCTGTCGTCGAAATATTAAAGAGACCTCAGCAGCTCCGTACTCACAGGGGTCAGTTTACCCGTCAGCAGCAGCAGCAATGTACTTTTCCCCACTCCATTCGGGCCCACAATACAAACTGGTGAGTGCGAAGAGAAACAAGAACAATATAAAGTATTAAACAATTTCATTGCTTACTCGGATCTACATTATTATCCGTAGGTGGCAGCAATGTAGCAATTGTATTGTTGTCCATGGGGGGCAGTATTATAGGAGTTATATTCTTGTACATAGAGACAGCATTATAGCAGTTATATTCTTGTACACAGAGGGCAGTATTATAGCAGTTATATTCTTGTACATAGGGCCAGATTTATAAGATTATATTCTTGGACATAAGACAGCATTATAGCAGTATATATTCTTATGTACACGAGAGGCAGTTATTATAGCAGTTATATTCATGTAATAGGGGCAGTATTATAGAGTTATATTATATATTCATAGGAAGCAGTATTATAGTAGTATATTTCTTGTACACAAAGGGCAAGTATTATAGCATTTATTCTTCTACATAGAGACAGTATAATAGCATTATATTCTTGTACACAGAGGGCAGTATTATACAGTTATTATTCTTGTACATAGAGACAGTATATAGTAGTTTATATTCTTGTACACGCAAAGGGCAGTATTACTAGTAGTTAATTCTTGTCTAGGACATATTATAGTAGTTTTATATTCTTGTACATAGGGTGCAGTACTTATAGTATTATATCTTGTACATAAAGGTACAGTATTATAGACATTGTATTCTTGTAACATAGGATGCAGTATTATAGGCAGTTACTATTATTACATAGGATGCAGTATTTATAGCAGTTTATATATATTGTACACAGAGGGCAGTATTATAGCAAGTTATATTCTAGTACATAGGGCAGTAATTAAGCAGTTATATTCTTTGTACTAGGAGGCAGTAATTATAGAAGTGTATATACTTTACTAAGGAGGCAGTAATATAGTAGCTATATCTTGTACATAGGAGGCAGTTATTTATTAGTAAGCTATAATTCTTGTACTAGGAGGCAGTATTATAGTATGGTATAAATCTTTGTACATAGAAGCAGTATTATAGAAGTTTTCTATTCTTGTACATAGGAGGCAGTATTATAGTAGCAATATTCTTGTACATAGGAGGCAGAATTATAGTGGTATAAATCTTGTACATAGAAGGCAGTATTAAGTAGTTAAATTCTTTGAACAATAAAGGACAGTATTATAGTAGTTCTATTCTTGTACATAGGAGGCAGTATTATAGTAGTTATATTCTTGTACATAAAGGACAGTACAGGCAGTCCCCGACTTACGTCTGCCCCCTAGTTATGAACGGGGACATCGGAACGACATAAGCCCGAGACCTGCCTGTCGTGCCTGCAAACGCAACACAACTCATGAGTAATTCCTTCTTCTGCTGCCTGACTGCCTCTGAAGCAGCCTCTCCGTCCCCCCTCTCTCCTCCATCCTCTCCCTGCTCGATCACACACTGCACCGCCTCGGAGCAGCTCTCTCCGTCCCCCCTCTCTCCTCCATCCTCCTCTCCCTGCTCGTTCACGTCCACACTGCACCTTGGAGCAGCTCATCCACCCCCGCTATACCTCCGTCCTCTCTTCCCTGCACGTTCACGACACTGGAACTGCAGCCTCGGAGCAGCTCTCCGTCCCCCTCTCTCCTCCATCCTCTCCCTGCTCGTTCACACACTGCAGCCTTGGAGCAGCTCTCCGTCCCCCTCTCTCCTCCATCCTCTCCCTGCTCGCTCACACACTGCAGCCTTGGAGCAGCTCTTCGTCCCCCCCCGTCCTCCCTCCTGTCCTGCTCGCTCACAGAATGCATCCTCGGTCGTGGAGGAAGTTTGCTCTGAGCCCAGCGCTGCAGACACATGTTGGGGGAGAGCAGTGTAATCACAGGTACAGAGAGGCTGCCGGGCTGTGGTGGAGGAGGAGGGGCACTTAACAGAACAAATGTGCTTCTCTTCCCCTCCTCTGATTGTCACTCAGCAGGAGGGCACAGGGGCAGCAGCATCAGTTGTTTGTTATGCTATACAGAGTTGTCAGCCTGCCTGTAGCAATGTCTGGCAGGTAGGCTGACAATTTTGTAATATTACATTTTGTAATAACACAAGACAGGGTACAGTGTACATAAATAAGATTGTCGCTCTGTGGGGCAATGTTATGTATGTGTATTAACTTCTGTAATACTGACCCACAGTGCTGCCAATATTATAAGAACTGCAAGCTGATGTCAGCTCTGTGGGTCAGAATCATAAGTAATACACATATAACAATACTGACCCACAGAACGGACAACTCAGCTTGCAGTTCTGTAATATTGAGCGCACTGTGGGTCATTTACAGAAGGTAATACACATATAACACTGACCCACAGACCTGACAATCAGTCTGCACAATAATTATATATAATAATGACCCACAGAGTTGATCAAATTTATGAAAATACAGACGTCAGCTCTATGGGTAGTATAATGTAAGTAGTATACTATACAAATACTGACCGACAGAGGTGACGGTCTGCAGTTATGTAATATTAATCAGCTCTGGGTCAGTATTATATATTTATAGTGCAGACTGAGTGTCAGTTCTGTGGCTCAGCATTATATTTGTATATTACTTATATAATACTGAACTTGGCACTGCATGTATGGTGTGACCTGCTGTCATTTGTGGAACTACAAGTACCAGCATACCACACCATATATGTACTAAATATATTGGTTCCGACTTACATACAAATTCAACTTAAAGGGGTGTTATTGTTTGAGCTGTTTGGGCTGTTCAGCTAATTTTCTCAGATTGAGTTTGAAATCCAGGGGCGTGTCTCTCCGGTCAGCAGGCGTGTCTCCCCTCCAAGGAGGCGTGTCTCCCCTCACTGAAGAACTGTGACATAATTTTGTATGAAGCAGGTGATGCAGAAGGTTGTCTGGATATAACAGCTCTGTAGCCTCCTGCATGCTTCTTATGTCTGCAGCCTTGAGGCTCCAAACACCAGCAAGCACCTGCCATATGTCTTAGTTTACACACAAATGACGCTGAAAGCCAACAGCTTTAACTTCTAGTGGTGTTCACCCAAATTGTACTGACAACAGGCAGAGACCTTTACTCAACTACACGGACAAATGTCAGCTTCAAGTAAAGATCTCTGCTTGCTGTCAGTGAAATGTGAGTGAAAACAATGGGGAGAGGAGCACTCAGCTTTGAGAGAAGACCCTGCTCAGCCGGTAACTGACCTGGGCTTGTGGTGCAGCGGTAGAGCAGTGGTAGAGCATTGCTTTTACAACAAAGGGGTTTGGAGTTTTAGTCCCCTCACAGAGTATATTCCCCCACCCCACTAAATTCTACACATATGTAGAGAGACCTAAAATATATATGTCAATCTCTATAATGATATATATACACATACATACTCCCTATATCATGTCTCATCCCCCAGAAAATATGCATTGTATCACATATGTTGGAAGTGCTTGGTGTGACTACTGTGACAAAGGACATATATAGGGGAGCTTTGTGTGTGTATATGAAAAAATTAAGATGTCTACACATATATTTTCATATCTTTTCATATGTGTACAATTTATAAAAGAAAAAAAAAATTTCTGATAGGACTTGAACTCCTAACCCTTATCTTGCAAGTGGATCAGCTAAGCACTGCACTATACAAGCAGCTTAGCAGACCCCAGTGTTTGAATCCTTATGTTATACACTACAAATGATGATGTCATAAGGAGGTGGGGCTTGCATTAGCCCTGAGGAACAGAACGCCCTCTTTTCAAAGTAGCAGCTTAAAGGACTGGACCTGTGAGGAGGTGAAACAACCTCTTGGCAAAAGCCCTTTTAAACAGGCAGTAATTGCCCAGATCATCACCATAGAGCTGGGAGATGTACATAGAGCCAGCAGACCTTGGTTTCACTATCAATTTTAACAGCTCAGAGGGGAGTAAACACAGAGTGTGAAGGCAGCCAATCACAGCGCAGAAGCCGTGGCTGGGGCGTTTCCTGTCTAGGGGCGTATCCCAACAGGCTGAATGAAACGTCAGCCAGCCAATCACAGTGCAGGGGGCGTGTCTAGGGAATCGACCAGGGGGTGTTCCGACCAGCAACAGCAGAAACAGAATACAGATTTACAGAGAAGCTGATATCTGCTAAACCAAGTGACAGAGGTAATGCAACCCAATTACAAAAGTGCTTATTTTTACTGTCCCCATAATCTGAGACATGATCTTTGTAATGATAAAACCCCTTTAAGGACGAACCTACAGTCCCTGACTCGTATGTAACCCGGGGACTGCCTGTATTATAGTAGTTGTATTCTTGTACATAGGAGCAGTATTATAGTAGTTATATTCTTGTACATAGGGGGCAGTATTATAGTAGTTATATTCTTATACATAGGGGGCAGTATTATAGCAGTTATATTCTTGTACATAGGAGCAGTAGTATAGTAGTTATATTCTTGTACATAGGAGCAGTAGTATAGTAGTTATATTCTTGTACATAGGAGCAGTATTATAGCAGTTATATTCTTGTACATAGGGGGCAGTAGTATAGTAGTTATATTCTTGTACATAGGGGGCAGTATTATAGTAGTTATATTCTTGTACATAGGGGGCAGTATTATAGTAGTTATATTCTTGTACATAGGGGGCAGTATTATAGTAGTTATATTCTTGTACATAGGAGGCAGTATTATAGTAGTTCTATTCTTGTACATAGGGGCAGTATTATAGTAGTTCTATTCTTGTACATAGGGGCAGTATTATAGTAGTTATATTCTTGTACATAGGAGGCAGTATTATAGTAGTTATATTCTTGTACATAGGGGCAGTATTATAGTAGTTATATTCTTGTACACAGAGAACAATATTATAGTAGTTATATTCTTATACATAGGAGGCAGTATTATAGAAGTTATATTCTTGTTACTAGAGGACAATATTATTGTAGTTATATTTTCTCCCTTCACTGTGGAGGTTTACTTATGTGTTCCATAAAAGACATGAACAGTCTACCTGTATATGGGCAATATAGTTTTAAATTCTTGTTCTGGAAGGGATTGAGTGATGTGCTGAACGCTAAAGATTAAAAGTAATGGGCCCAATGAAAAATGACCTTAAAAAGAAAAAAGATTCCCGGTTTCCCGGCCCCGGGCATGAGGCCGCAGTGAGGAACGGCCCCCGGCCCCCCGGCTTTTAAAGCGGCAATAGCTTTTTAAAATACAGCGCAGACCGGCCGACCATAGCGGGGTAGCCGCCCGACACCGGGTTTGCCGCGGGGATCGCGCGCCCGCGGACCGTTTCCCCGCCCGTTCCCCCGCCGCGGGAATAAAGCCCGGGGCCTGCCTGCTTCTTGAAGGGGGGCGGCTTAGGGCGGGGCCCACCAGCAGCAGCAGAGGGACGTCCTCTTCTGTGGTCCGCGGAAGTGGGGTAAGGGCTTTCCCTCCCCCATAACCCCCAGAGGCGCCCAACGCCCGGGGGGGGGGGGCTTATGATAGGGTGGTCCCTACAGAAGCATTAACCCCGGTCCCTGCACATTGCCACTCGGTGGCAGCTTACCTGAGAAGGGGGCCCCCCTACAGCTGCCAGGGGGTTAAAACCCCCCCGTTCCTTTGTCTTTTTTACTCCCGATGGAGAAATACTTATCCGGGTGCCAAGAAAAACCGGGCACCCGAGATCAGCCCAGGTTTTAACCTAAAAGGGCCCTCCACCAGATGTGCCGGCCGGGCGGGGGAGAGACAACACAGAGCGCCAGCAGCGCGGAGGAAGTGAAGATAAAGAATCCCTACTGATTTCTGCCCACGGGGTCCAGGGTCGCTGAACCCGCCTGCCAGTCCCTGATTACAAGTCCGGGGTTTTACAGAAGTGGCAAGAAAAAATACCCCCAAGCCCTGCAAGGGCTTTTGGTCCCCGCCCGGGCCCTCTGCTAAGCTGCAGCAGGGGGTTCAAGCTCACTCGCCCTGGAGACCGAAAACAGACTTAAACCCCCCGTCTGAAAACTTGCGCCAAGCACAACTGGTGCAACAAGAACGCATCGAGCCCTTGAAAATCGTCCAGGCGGAGTAACTGAGGTAGTGGGTCCCCCTGAATCGTTCAAACAGCGCGCCTAAAACCTCTTTGCCGGAAAGGTGCCTGCTCCCCTGGGCAAAAACCATGGTGCGTATCGAAGAAAAAACCCGAGTAGGCCCGGGGAAGGAAAAACCCCCCGATCTAAATCTCCAACGACAAAAGGCCGCCGGGATAATAAGTTCCTGGATTTTTAAATAAGGGGGAAATCTGAGGGCGTATGCAGGCTCAAAACCCAATTCTACTCCAGGGGCATAAAGTGTGCTTTTGAGTTTCTCGCAGGGGTTTTCCCCAAAAAAGGGGGCGCCTTCAGCAAATTTGACAGCACTTTTCCCCATAGAGATTCGATTTCAGTTCTCTCCCCGGCCCCCCTCAAAGGGGGATTCTGATGGCCCGCCAGGTTTATAACTCAGCGTGGAAGGGGAAAAAGATTGCGTGACCTGCCCGTTCAGAGGGGCTCCCGCCCCCAAAAAAACCCCCCCACCGAGTCACCTGGAGACTGGGGCTGATCCAAGAGCCTTTCAAGAGGGAAAGGAGGGAAGTCAGGGACCGTCGCCTTCTATCCCCCCCTCCACTTTCCTAAAAAAGGCCCGGAGGCGTCAACGGGACTCTACTCCGGATGAGGGGCTGACCGCCCTGTTGACGAGGATCGGGTTTTTTGGGGGGGTGGTTGTTCGGACGCCCCCAAAAAGTTTTTCCCTCATTTTCCTTAGTTAAGGGGTGGAGTAAAAGGGGTTTTTTCGACGTTTTGGATGTAACTTCCTTTATAATTTTTCTGGGCCCAATCTAGAAAACTCTAGAAAATTCTAGTAGTTAAAAGGTTTTCCCGGTGGGGGGGGGGGGGGTATGTCTCTCCTTGGGTGTTTATGTGGGGGAAAAAAGGAAGTTTTCCCCAACCAATTAAAGGCGGTGATGTAACAGCCCTCCTTCAGGTTATTTTACATTTCTGGGTTGGAAAATGTTTGTGGCTGTTACCCCGTTTCTAGTTTGTTAAATTTGTCAGGCCCTACGGGCCCATTTTTCCATGCTCTAATTCGATCCCCCGATGTCTGCCAAAAAATTTTTGAGTCAACTAACATTTTAAAGGGCCCAACCCCGCAGCTCCCCCAATAGAGATACATTTAAGCGGATCTTTCCCCTGGAACAAAAAGGGGGCTCCTTTCCCCGAAAAAAAGGTGAGGTGATCGGCATCTAAAGAGCTTCGCCTGTGGGGTTTTCCCCTACGGAAATTTCGCATTGCGGGGCTGATGACATTAAGCGGTTGGGAAGCTGTGGGAGGTACCCTTTGGCCCCCCGTCTCGGGGGGCAGGAGGGGGGGTTTACGTATTATAAAATTTTCCCTTTTAAAACTGGTCTCACAAACGCATGGGGGAAAGGTCTGCACTTAGTAATCAGTGGGGAGAATGTGCCTTAGCATCTTTAATATCTTTGGCCCCAATGGTCAGAACGGGTATTTTTAGGGGTTCGGGGGTTTTTTGCCGATAAAAATAAATGCCAAATTATTGGAGGAGACATGAATCGGCTTAGACCAGGTGGGGATAGGAGGGGGGCCAAAACCCCAAGCGGGCGAAGAGTCTTTTCCCCAGTCTGAAAGGGAGTTCTAGCGCCTCTTGGACGCCACTAATCCCAGGGGATTTTGGAGGGGCGGAATCCTGATGAGGGGACTAATATTACCCCCCGGTTCACCGGTGGTCTGGGTTTGGGACCATCTTTGGTATTGACACCCCCAGACTAGAATAAAGGGCCCAAATTTTGACAGGTCATCTTGTCACCCCCCAATCCTGTGGACTTGAGGGAATTTTTCGAGGGGTGGACTTTATTGGAATTTTCCCTTTTATCTTGAAAAAAACGGATTTTTGCTGAGTGGTGGGGGGTTGGTGGTGACCTATGCTTTGAAAACCCATCCTTCGGGAAATTTCCTTATGGGCGACTGCAAAAACCCGGGCTTGAGGCGGGTTTTTAGCCTATCCCCGCTTAAACAAAGCAACTGAAGGAGGCCTTTTTGACGCCTCAGAAAAAGGTTAGGGAGCCTATAAGCCCCTTCTTGGGGATGGCTCTGACAAACCCAAAGGGGAATGGGAACGGCCCAAAAGCGGGAGTTTTTGCCTTTTGGGAAGATCGTAGAGAGGAACTACTTTGGTCACCTTACACTCCACACTCTTCGGGTACGGAAAAAATCCGGGAAAATTCTTTCCCCGGGTGCTGAAGGGGCTACAAAACCCGGGGCCCTTCAAACCTCCCCACACCCGGGAAAGGGACCATTAACCCCCGATCCCGGTAAGGGGTTAATGCACTCAGACAATTTTATGTTCCCCTTTTACTCATACAGGGTCAATTTAAGAAGGTGGACGGCGATTCTCTCCAAAACAAAATTTCCACATTGTAGATTCCAGAGGGAGGAGCTGAATGCGGACATAATGGGAGGAGGTCAAATGGCTATTGCCTGAAGGGAGGAAGGCACCGGGCTGTGGGTTCTTGGGGGGTATACAAAAACCTGAGTGATCAGATACCCCCATCCTCACCCACTACTAAACTCGGGTACTGTAATGAGCCTGTTCGCCCCGAATCAAAAAAGCTATATTAAAATTATCCCGAAGAAAGGAAAGACCCCCTGCTCCCTTTCATTAGACCCATACCTCATAGACATTTAACAGAAGTCTTGTCAAAGATATTTGGTGATCGTCTCGCGTGTTTTATGCCCCACTTGATTGGACCCCCCCAAAAAAGGGTTTCATCAAGGGAAAGAGCGGCGGGGGGAAAAAATAAAGGAAAAACTAGCGGTTTGGAAAAAGTCGAACAAACCATTGCCGGGGGAGAGGCCTGTTGGGGGCCCTTTGACGCAGAAAAGGCCTTCGATAAAGTGCGATGGGACTGGCTTTGGGTTTTTCCTGGATACCCCGGGAATTACAGGGACTTTCGGTCTGTCCCCTCGGCCTTTGGCCCCAACGGGCCCCAAAATTTTTACCCCGGTTTCTTTCCCCAAAAAATCTCCCTCCAGAAAAGGGGAAAGAAGGGGTGTCCCCTTTCCCCTTACTTTTTAAAATTTTGGGCCTTGAACCCTTGGCCCGGGGATTTGGGGTTTTGACCCCTTCTCGGGGTCCCGTAGGAGACAAGGAGGTGAAAGGCCCCCTTTGTTTGCGACGATTCATACTTTTTATTTGCTCCCGACCCAGTCTTCCAGTGCTGGAGTTGCTGCGATATTTCGGCACGTATCAGGGTTAAAGTAAACGTGTCCAAGAGTGAAGTGTTAGAAATTGGCCCCAAGCTTCACGTCCCAGTGGGCAAATGGGTTTAGACATTACCCGGGCTCAGGAACACATCACCTATTTGGGTATCAAGGGGGGTCGGACCCCGGGCTCGATGTATAAGTTAAAAAATTTTCCCCCCCTTATAAATAAAATCCCAGGGGGGCCTGAAGCGTTTGGCCTCGCTGCCACTGTCACTCGCGGTAGATGTCATGCCATAAAGATGGTCTGCTTTCCCCCAAACTGCTATACCCCCCACGACCCCCCTTCCTGCTCAAAAATTTCGGACATCAACCACATTAATCATGTTCTAGTTTATATGGGCGGGAAAAAACCCCCCCATTGCGCTACATAAACTAATCCTGCCAGTTTTGGGAGGTGGGCTGAATCTCCCCGTGTTAGGGGGTTTAACCGGCCTGTCTGCTCGTAATGCTAGACGGATTGGAGGTGTCCCGCTTCTCGAATTGGGAATTGAAAAAAAGAGTTTAAAGCGCCCCTTTGGGACCCGCAGGCCCTTTCTCCCTACCAGGTATCCAAGCTGCCTTCTCTGATTAAGTTTCTCCCCTTGTTCGAGAACAATAAAGGTGGAAGGAGCGAGGAACGCTTGGCCTTTTTTCGCTTTCCAAGGACATGCCCATTTGGGAATCCTGAATTTCCGTGGGTCGGCAATCCGATGTTTAGGAAGTGGGGGAGGGAGGTTGGCCAACGGGGCGCTAAAGCAAGTGAGTTTCGGGATGGTAAAACCCTCGGGATGCTTGAGAAGTTTTCCTTACCCAAATCACAGTTTTGGCTGCTATCAGCTTTCTTTTCTGTAATGGGGGACTAAGAGATGTCTCCAAGGAGACCATTCCCACGATTTTTACCTTTTGTCACCAATCACAGGGAGGGCTATTTCTATCGAGGTGGGAACGGGTAGCTTCTCAGGCTTCCACTACGGAGCCCCCCGATTGGGAAATGCCAGATCCCAGATATGATCCCCCAAGGGTTGGTGACCCTACGGAAAAAACTTTATCTGGAGACCTGGGGGAAAACTTACTTCAAAATAATACACAAGCCCTTAGCCTTCAACCCCCCCCTTCGGGAATTCCCCATAGATTGCGCAATGCCCCCAAAGGGCAAATAAAAAAGGACCTATGGCCGGTTTGGGAAAGCAGCTTCCAAACCTACTGGGACACAATTCTCCAAAAATTTTTAACTTCATTTTGGGGCACCTTAGGAAATTTGAACTCTGATTTCCACTGCCCCCAGGCCCCGGAACGGATGGGGGGGAGGGTTTGAGGGGTCAGTCCCTCCCCGGTTCCCGGGAAATTTCCCCTTTCCTTTTGGCGCAAAACGAAAACTCTTTCGTTTGGTGAAGCCCCCTTCCGTCAATTCGGGGTATAAAGCGCTGGAGGTTACTTTAGCGGACAGACTGGAGACAGAGAGGCGTAGGAGATCCGAACCCCAGGGTTCTTTAGACGTTGGAGAAACCTTATAGAATCGATTATTCGATGAGGATAGAAGCCCTTATGCGAGGTTAAATATCGTTGGTCTGTAGGGAGGGAATTGGGGGCACGCGGGGAGACTTCAGGTTGAGGAACTTTGGACTTGGGGTATGAGGTTCCATTAAAGACCATAGGGGCATGAGACGAGATTGGACGCAGTTGCACTTTAGTAGTGTTTTTATTTTTTTTAAATTTTTTTTTTTTTATACCCCTTTTAAATTGTGTTTTCTCTGTATGTATTATCTCCTATTCCCGGCACAGGCCGGAGATTATGAAAAAGTGTGATATGACCCTATTACTGTCAGAGAAGTGTTTATTGTTTTAAAAAGTTTGAAAATGCAATAAAATTTGTTTAAAAAAAAAAAAACCTGGGAAAAATTAAAACAAGAAGTTATCGCAGGGGGTGACCAGGAACAAAACAGAAAGCTCTTCCTCTGGGGTAATGAGAATGTGTTATCCATGGCTACTGAAGTAGGCATTGAAGACGTGGCAGTGACCTCATGTAACCTCACCTCTGGAATCCATGTCGATGCCAAAATCCAGGTTCTTAAACAGCAGCTTCTGTCCAGAATAGCCAAAATCACCCGCTGCGGGGGGGCCAAGGGAAAAGATAGGGTTGACGGCCGTGGTGTAAAGACACACAACAAAGAGTGGTTCAAATATTACCCCTGCAGGGGCCAATTTTTGGGGGGGCTGGGGAGGGGGGGTTTTGGGGAAAGGGAAAAATTTTACGGTGTACTCCTTTGTTCTTCAAAAATTGGGTTTTTGTTTGCCTCCCGTCTGCATTTTTTTTTTCCGACCATTTTTTTGCTGCTTTGCGTTAAGGCTTTTCCCTTTTTTGTTCCCTGGGGAGGTGGTGACAACCAGAATGTGAGCAAACCTAGGTCTTAAAAGGGGATTTCCACCAAAAAACATCTCATGGGTTGTCACGCTGATCAGGGGTTTCTCAAAGGCAGTACCATAGGGAGTACTAGGTATTTTTATGTAGCTTTTTGGTACTAAACCCCAAACCCCTTTGCATAGGGAAAATTGGGAAAGGGCAGCCTCTTACCGCTTGCTTGGAAGATTTCCCCCCGTTTAAATCTTTTGCTTCTTTTCCCGCTTTCATACGTTCGCAGTCCTTTGTTTCTGCTGATCTTTCTTGAAAGGTAGGGAAAGGGTTAAATCATTTATAGGTCAGACGAGCCCAGTGCACAAAGGGTCAGGGTGTGGAGTCGGCAAGCCAAAGCCCCCCACTCCTAAAATTTCCCAAACCTGGCTCCTCATACACGGCGCATATTTCAGTGACAACTTTACTGTAGTAAAATGGTAACATCAGGCTGTTTATCACCTTATGATACAATAATCAAGCTATTTAGGTAGAACAGACACTGACAAGCAAAAGGGTAACAATGTTTTGATCTTTTGAACACTTGTGGGGAGAGTTGAAGAAAAAGCTGTATTTGTCCAAGCCCAGTCTGCACCAACATTGGGAATGTGTAGAAGAGACCTGGGATCAGATTTTGGTCAAGACCTGCTTGAATCTGATTAAGAGCCCATAAGGGCATTTCCCAAATACTAACAAAATAATAAAACTTAACATTTTGATTTTTAGGAGCAAAACAGTAACAATGCATTTACAGGAAAGAATCTGCAAAACTAAGCAGGTGCTAAATACTTGCAAGTCAAATTTAGATATAAGATAGGTAAGATGACTGTATATAAAATTACAGTAGCCTCATGTGCAAAGCTGTAGTGGATGGAGAGATATAGAGCTTGAAAGTCACAAGTTCAAAACATTGTTACCATTTTGCTTGTCAGTGTAAAATATATTTATTGGATATGACTTTAGAACACAAAAAAAATGTAAATATGTAAAACGCTGCAGGAACATTTGTGGAGTCTCTGAATTTGTTCTGAGAAATAGTATTGCCTCCATCAGATCCTGCATACATGACCTCACATCTGATCTTACTATTTCCAGGCTAGAGAATGGCCTCTCTACACTAACTTGGGTTGGGGACAAAGCGGTGACCACAGGGGCAACATCTCTAACAATGTCAGGGTATAAAGGAATTGCCTCAGCCACAGTCAGTTTTGATGAATGGTTGAACTCTTCAGGTGACAAATTTTGTTGAAATCTGTTTGCCATGGGAGCAGAATCTATTCCCCTGGGGCAGCGCTTTGCCTGCTCCATGTCATCAATTACACTCCTCATGTGATGAGGCTGAAGATATGGGAGCAGTAGCACTGGCCGGACCCAATTCCTCTTGCTCCTTGCACTGCATCGAACTAACTGGACCAACTTATTATATATTTTGGGAGTCGGTCCCTTTTATGACGACACCGACTCCTGCAAAATAGGCACCAACTCCATAGCCCTGCTTAAATAGACTCTTCGAACACTCACTGTAATTTCCCCGGTAATAATACAGCTTCTGTCCATCAAGGTGCATTATATCTGTACACACATCGTCCAAAAATCCCTGGTCGTGGGACACTATGAGGAGTGTTTTCTTCCAGCTCTGCAGGTAACTGAAAAAGTAGAAATATCATAAGGTCAAAGAAGGAAGGAGTCACCAAACTAGTTGGATGCTCCAAAGACGTCTTAAAGGGGCTAAACACCAAACACATTGATGGCCTATCGATAGCATATGCAAAGAATAGGCGATAGGTGCGGATCCCAGAGGTGAAATGGCCCTGCAAAGTCTCCATTTTGAATGGAGAGGTGATCCGAATTGTCCCACTGATTTCAATGGAAGTTCAGAGTAAGGTGAAGTGCGCCTCCCGAATGTACTTGGACCTTCCAATGTAATTAATGTGACCCTTCCGACCACAGCTTTGTGTCAAAAAGAGACTTTCCAGGGCCTGTTCTTGAGAGTCCTATCGCACACTGAGGGCATATTATATCAATATGCAATCAATGTGTTTGGTTTAAATACCCTTTTAACCACTGTTTGAGACACAGCTACCAGTTTTTGGTTGTCTTCAAAAGATACTTAAAGGGGTTGTCTCACTACGTTGATTCATCTGACCTCAATCCTGTTTTCTTGGTTTCACTTTGAATTCAGGGGCGTGTCTACTGGCATCTACTATGCTGCAGTAGAAGCCAGGTCTGTAGCCATAGCAACCAGAACTGACAGACTATCAAGAGAGATCAAACAGGTCTGTAGCTATAGCAACCAGTGCTGGCAGCCTATCAGGTGAGAACAAACAGGTCTGTAGCTATAGCAACCAGTGCTGGGAGCCTATCAGGAAAGAGATAACAGATCTGTAGCTAAAGTGACCTGTGGAGCTGATGCAGCCCATACAATAGGGGATATCTAGGAATAGGTAGGACACTGTTAATGGACATATATTGCAAAGTGACTTGTTTTTGCAAAATCTTTAACATAAAAAGCAGCAATCCTTGTAGTGAGACAACCCCTTTAATGGACTTGCTACTACAGACATAAAAAGGAACTCACTTGTTAAGCCAGATAACAGCATTGAGATCCAAGTGATTTGTTGGTTCATCCAACATGAGTAGCGTTGGTTCCATGAAGAGAGCCCTAAAACAAATAACACGATGAGAGAGTGACAAATACTAGAACATCTACTAAGAGATCAGGAGGGGGAAGCAGCAGCTTCAGCTTGTTATATGGATAGTGTTTAAAGAAGTGAATAAGGAAAGAGACAGCAAGAAGAGGAGAGAAGGGAGGAAAGAGACAGCAAGAAGAGGAGAGAAGGGAGGACAAGAGAAGAGGAGAGAAGGGAGGAAAAAGAGAAGAGGAGAGGAGAGAAGGGAGGAAAAAGAGAAGAGGAGAGGAGAGAAGGGAGGAAAAAGAGAAGAGGAGAGGAGAGAAGGGAGGAAAAAGAGAAGAGGAGAGGACAGAAGGGAGGGGAAAAAGAGAAGAGGAGAGGAGAGAAGGGAGGAAAAAGAGAAGAGGAGAGGAGAGAAGGGAGGAAAAAGAGAAGAGGAGAGGAGAGAAGGGAGGAAAAAGAGAAGAGGAGGGAGGAAGGGAGGAAAAAGAGAAGAGAGAGGAGAGAAGGGAGGAAAAAGAGAAGAGGAGAGGAGAGAAGGGAGGAAAAAGAGAAGAGGAGAGGAGGGGAGAGGAGAGAAGGGAGGAAAAAGAGAAGAGGAGAGGAGAGAAGGGAGGAAAAAGAGAAGAGGAGAGGAGAGAAGGGAGGAAAAAGAGAAGAGGAGAGGGGGAAGGGAGGAAAAAGAGAAGAGGAGAGGAGGGAAGGGAGGAAAAAGAGAAGAGGAGAGGAGAGAAGGGAGGAAAAAGAGAAGAGGAGAGGAGAGAAGGGAGGAAAAAGAGAAGAGGAGAGGAGAGAAGGGAGGACAAAGAGAAGAGGAGAGAAGGGCGGAAAAAGAAGATAGAAAAGTGTGGAAAGATTTAAGAGATATACGTCCATCAACTTCAACCATTTCATAGTTGAAAGGCCCAGAATTTTAAGCAAACGACTGAATCTGTGAGAAACCTTCCAGTGCAGTTACCTGGCAAGAGACACTCTCATCCTCCAGCCTCCACTAAACCTCTTGGTCTCCCGATCCTGCATCTCTGGTGTAAAACCCAAACCGGCCAAGATCCTCCGTGCCTTGGCTTCTGCAGAGGCCGCCCCAGAGGCTCGTAACTCTTCATAAACCTGGGTGAAGGTATAAAGCATAGTTCTATGCTGCTCCACTATAAAGTCCACCATCGTCCCTCCAAATCCATCATGGCTACCTTCTCCAGCCGCTCCGCCGCACTGTCGTCCCCCTTCTCCAGCCTGGCCTGTAGCTTCTTCTCCTGCTCCAACAACTTGAGACGTTTTGTATCGGCTTTGAGAACAGCCTGGACCGCCGGGGTTTCATCAGCCACGACCTCTGCCGGAGAGGAGACATGCATGAGCAAGCAGCAGATGTGGGCAGACAGGGTGCGGCCATACGCTGACCCCAAGCTTTCTTACCTTGCTCACAGAGCAGCACGTCTATGTTTGGGGGAATGTTCAGGGCTTTGTTGGCAATGTGTTTTAGGAGCGTGGTCTTCCCTTTCCTTACAGAGAAGATACAGAGAATATGTCAGTATAAAGAAAGCACAGCAGACAGAGACATTTGGGCTGTACCTTCAAGCACTTACCCGTTTGGACCCACTAGACCATAGCGACGGCCCGCCACCACGTACAAGTCAGCGTTGACAAACAGCTCTTTGCCATGGGCAGAAATACTGAATTTTTCCAGCTAAACATGAGGAAATACAAACCTTATGAATAAAACTTGCAATAATGCATGGATGTAGCTAAGAAAGGGAAGATCTCTTCTTAGGGAGAGCGCCATATCGGCACGTGGAGATTCACACGCCAACATGGAGCTCTCCCTAAGAAGAGATCTTCCCTTACTGAGCCACCCATTGCCTCCCACTCAGCCAAGCCAGCATCGCTCTGACGAGGGGCAAACAACCCGAAACGGCTGTCTACAGATAGGTGATCCTGGCTTGGCTAAATATCCCTTTTGCTTTCCAAAGACCCAGTGGGTCAAAAGCAAATTGAGGATTTGTTACATCCAATAGTGGGCGCTTGAGCTTCTCAGCTCCTTTCCCAAAATGCCTCTCTCTTCGCTCTCAGGTTCCTCTCCTCCCCATTCTGCACTTCCTCTCAATTCACTAATAAAAATCGGATTAGATGCTGCCTAAAGAAGTCTATGGGGAGAGGGGTGGTGGGAGGAGGAGGTGCAGAAAGTCTCATAAATACCAGAGATGTGGTAAGTTCTACTAAAAAGTGTTTTACTGGCTTACCCTACTGCTGGACTCACAGCTACACTGCTCATTACTGCTGTATACTATACTCCATGCTTATGTTAATCCACTTTACCAGCGTCTGCAGCGTCTGTGTCTTAAAGGGGTTGTCTCACTACAAGGATTGCTTTTTATGTTAAAGATCTTGCAAAAACAAGTCACTTTGCAATAGGTGTTCATTAACAGTGTCCTACCTATTCCTAGATATCCCCTCTTGTATGGTTGCATCGGGCTCCTCAGGTCGCTATAGTTACAGACCTTTTTTGATCTCTCCTGATAGGCTGCCAGCACTGGTTGCTATAGCTACAGACCTGGCTTCCACTGCGCCTAGTGGAAGCCAGTAAACACGCCCCTGAATTCAAAATGAAACCAAGAAAACAGGACTGAGGTAAGATGAATCAATGTAGTGAGACAACCCCTTTAACTCTCTCACTGCAACCTCCCCTCTTCACAGACTTCTACGGGCAGCAAAGATGGATTTAAAAAGTGAATTGAAAGTGATCAGTCATGGAGAGCGGGATAGGAGTAGCAGCAGCTCATATATGGAGAATGCATTTTTCTATAGTAAGATATATTAAAAACGTTCTTATATTGTATGTAACACGTGTACAAAGTCAAGTTATATTATTAAGACCACTTCCTATTTTCCACGTTGGCAGCACATGGCTCATGTTGTGTGGTGAGCTGGCTTGGTGAGTATGTAAAGTGTGTGATAGGCTGTCTGCACACATATAACCTCATTGCCGTCATTGGTAAAAGTGGCAATTTATCAGAGTTGCAAATAGGGATGATTATTAGCTTTTGGGACCAGGGTGGCGGTATTACTGAAACTGGGCAGTATGTGAGCGGCTAGTGTGCTGCTGTGGTGAAAATGTGAGTGGACAAATGGCACCATTGTGAGTCCACAATGTGGAAACTGTGGAGCACCACGTGCCATTTATGTGAAAGGCGGCTACGAAGGAGCACAAAAGTGGAGCAGCTCACCGCCAAAACAACTCAGGGGGCGACCAGACATACGTCTAAAATAACAGTTCAGCTCCAAAGCAGACGTATGTCACTGCACCTCTGTTAATAAGGGTGTGCTGGCCATACATGCTGATTGTCTTCCCTGGGTCGGATGGGATCTTCCAGCAAGACAATGCGACATGTCACACAGATAGAAATGTCCGACATTGGCTGTAAGAGCAGGACCAAGACCTCCAAGTACTACCCGGGCCCTAATCCCCAGAAAGAGAATGTGTGGGAGTCCCTGGATGGTGGTGTTGGCTCGATGGACCCTCCAGCAGCTGTGGGGGCCCCTGGATGGTGGTGTTGGCTCGATGGCCCCTCCAGCAGCTGTGGGAGCCCCTGGATGGTGGGTTGGCAATATGGACCCTCCAGACGCTGTGGAGGGCCCTGGATGGTGGTGTTGGCTATATGGACCCTCCAGCAGCTGTGGAGGGCCCTGGATGGTGGTGTTGGCTCTATGGACCCTTCAGCAGCTGTGGGACCCCTGGATGGTGGTGTTGGGTCTATGGCTCCTCCAGCAGTGGTGGGACCCCTGG